>PVJC01004040.1:0-66186 GCA_004026665.1 Murina feae | reverse complement strand
ATCTGCTAGCGCCATGGAAATATGAGGGTTGCTGTTCTTCAACAATAATGATGAACAGAGAGCATATTTTCAATAGCGCTAGGCAGTCTTTCTATCGAAAACTTCCAAGGATATTTATAGAAAATGCCAGCTTCCCCCCCCCCCCCCCCCCCCCCCACACACGCTGTATTTTATTTCTTTCAGAGCTTGAACTCTTGTACTCCCGCATCACATTTCTCTAGGTCTCTTGATTTATTAAAAATGATAGATATGTTGGCATCCAAGAATAAGAGCCTTAAATTAACACACCTTGCTACATTTTCCTAAAGCACTTTCGCACACATTTCCTCAGGTGGAGATGACCATGTGATACTGCAACACTTTATCTGAATGGTTGAGGAGAAAGGCCTCCAGGTAGAAAATGAAAGCAAAAATACAAAAGTTTTGGTATTAAAAAAACACAAACAAACCACACACACACAAAAACCTCCACTCTATTCATACACAAAAGGCAGAATGAGTTCCACCTGCTGACTTTTCCCTGCCCGCGTGCACAGCACCAGGCTAATATCAGAACAAGCTGGGAGAGGGAGAGGCGACAATTTCACCTCTTGGCAAAGCCCAGCTTACTGAACCCTCTTGCTTTCTGCTGGCTGTTGATTCAGCAGAAACTACTGCTGCAGAATTCATAATGGTGATTTTTAAAGGCCTCACTGATCGCATGGCTCGCCCCACGTGTCACACTAATTCGCTCGCCGGAACACCGTTTCCCCAGCCACCTTTTCATTTCTTGCAAATGCCCTTGCAAGGGGAGAGGGGCTCGCCCTTCTGCAAAGGGCCCTTTGGGGGTTTGATTGTCTGAGCAGGTAACCGGGCCAGAGATGAGCCGGCAGGAAATGAAACCATGCCCTCCCTGCAGCCACAGAGAGATGCATCACTCGGTCCACGGTCCTCTGGGCCCCTTCCTTCTTCTCTCCCCCACAAGACCCCCTGCACACATCCTGGGGGAGAGGTCATCTGGTTTAGGGGGGGGTGTCATTTTTCCAGCCGGGAGCCCCACCCTGAAAAATCCCCGAGGGCCATTTTAACTCCCGTGGGCGCCGGGTCCACCTGCTGCTGAACGCGGGGCTCGCCTCGCGAAGCCCGGATGAATGTGGGGCGCTCCGGCGGCCGCCCCAGCGAGCCGAGCCCCCGCCCCAGCCCCGGCCCCGGCCCCGGCCCCGGCCCGGGCGGAGTCTCCGCCACCACGCGCCCTGCAGCCCGCGGAGCACAGCGACCCGCAACTTGCGCCCGGCCCCAGCGGCGGAATGCGGCGGGGCTGGCGTTACCTTCGGTCGCATAGCTGTGGTCGCGCAGGAAACTGTTGTTGATTTTGCGGGTATCAATGTCCTCCTCCATTGACAGCAGGCTTACTTGCGTGGGAACCAGAAGCCGGCAGACAAGTATCCATGATCCCTCCCCGCAGCCAGTCTCACAGGAGAGGGGGGCAGGGGAGCCAGTGGGACTGCACCATGGTCCGAGCCTGATGAGGAGACGGGGAGGCGGAGAAAAAAATAAAAATAAAAACCCGGCAATGGAGCTGTCAGCTCCTCCACTCGGGATCTCCGAGGCTGTGGCGGCTCCTCCCGCGGTGCGGTCACTCCAGCTCCAGTTCCCGGCGAGGATGCTGCGCCTGCCTCCGGTGCCAAGACGCGCCGTGCCCCAAGGGGTCTGGTCCCGCCCGCCGCCCTGGAGGCGCTCACCAGCCGGGCCGGGGAGATGCCCAACAGGTTCTCCTCGTTGGCAGCCGCTCCGAAATGCAAAAAATAAAAAATAAAAAATAAAAAATAAAAACAAATAAAATAAAAATCCCTCCTCCCCTTGGGAGAGGGGGCAGCCGCGACAAAATGGTGCCTTTCTGGACCCGATCTGCAGGGCGAGATGGCAGGGGCAGGATTCAGGCTGGCCGGGCCCGGCCGAGGGTGCTGGTCCCACGGGAGGGCGGCTCCGGCGGGCGGAGGCTGGGAAGCCGGCGGGGCGCTGGGCAGGGCGCTGTGGCCGGCGCCAGCGCACTCACCCTCACCCTCACCCTCACACCCACACGCGCACTCGCTGCTGCTGCTGCTGCTGCTGCTGCTGCTGCTGCTGCTGCTGCTGCTGCTGCTGCTGCTGCTGTTGCTGCTGCTGCTGCTGCAGGAGGCTGGAGGCTGGAGGCTGGAGGCGGCTGGTGCATTAAAGGCGAGGCTCCTCCCAACCGCGTCAGCAGCCCAGGACTCTCCCAGCAGCGGTGGTGGCCGAGGCGGCGGCTGCTCTCTGCGGCAGCGGGGCGCACGCAGCCGCGGACCGGCACCTGGACAGCCAGCAGCTCGCTCGCAGGCTCAGGTGAAAAGCATAGACGCGCTCTCTGAACCTCCCCCTGCCCGCGCCACGCAGCTGAGGGCGGCGTTTACTCTGCCGTCCACAGCCCCCCGGCTGGCAGCCTGTCTCCGGACACCTGCGCTTCAGGACAGCAAAGAGACGTGGCTTGGCTTAGGCAGGCAGGACGTGGCCATCCAGGTCCCTTTTGCTCACCTCTGTGGGATGCGTGCAGGCCCTTGATGGAGTTAAAGGGCAAGGCCTGGGATTCCAAACCATACCAGAGAGGACAGTATGGCAAAAGAGCTTCTCAGCGCCCAGCTTAAGCCCTCTGTGCTGGGAACAGAAGGGGAAACAGCGGCTAGAAGTTTTCTGCCATCACAGCCGACTTCTTCATTCAAACAGTCGTAACCGCAGGCGTTTGTGTCTACACAGGCAGAGGGAAGCAGAGGGCTGAGTTATGTGTGAATCTTGTCAACACAGTCAGGCTGAACAGTGCCCCTTCCCTCGCCCTTTGCACTTTGTTTTGGGGAAGTGCTGCAGGTCTTCCTGTGGGTTTTGCTTGTGAAGACAGGACACCGCTGGGCCGGCTTACATTTGCTCTCAACATGCCTGGTCCCTGGGAGCCCTGGGCCCACAGAGAGCCGCTGCCACCCTGAGGGAATTTCAAAGATCCAGAGAATACAAAAAAAGAGGCCTGTCTTTCAACGAGGAGGAAAATACCGAATTCCTTACCACCTCTACCCTGCTTCCCCAAATTGCAAACTGCGTATTTAAAAGCAAAATTCCATCCTCAGTGTTATGAAACCAAAAACATTAAGTCACTGGAAAGCCAATTTGAAAAGACATTTGCTGGGTCTCCTCTTGTAGCAGGGATTCCTTTCCACGGGTGTCATTGTAGGAGGAGACATAAGCAAATGTCTTGCTCAGTTAAGCTCCTGGATGAGCCCAGAGGGACCTGTGAGTTAATTATATACATACAATGCTTCGGCTAACACCATTTAGAAAGTATTTGAAGTTAAAAACAAAACGGGTGGGGGGGGGGGGGAGGGGGTGGGGACAAGTCCTCAACTGAGGCTGGGAATTGCCATGAGATTTCCATGAAGAATACGTGTTCTGGCAGGTGGCAAGTGGAATTGTCCCCTTCTCCAGGAAGCGACAGCATGTCTCAGGAAGGACAGAGTAGGAATATTCTTTGATATGATTGGAGGGAGTTCGGCTTGCAAGTGCGTCCACGTTATTCTCATCAAGTGGTTAAGTCTTACGTACTTGTTTGACTATTTGTTCAAAAGTCACCCATGAAATTCCAGTCACAGATGAAGAACTGTTGCCAGTTGATTTAATCCTCTTCAGCACCAGTTGCTGAGCTGGGTTTTCCATGCGACAAGCCGTGTCCATCACCAAGGCTGCAGTGGTCAGCTCATCAGTAGTTGTACACTCTAGTTTCTCTTGCAGATTGCCACAACGGGGGACAGGGAGAAGGGGTGGGGGGGGGAAGCTAAGTTCATCTCCAAGTGGCGAGAAGACATCTTGCTTTGAGTTGAAATGAGCTGAAGTTGCAACAAGAGGCCTTGGAAAAATCGGATTTGGGAAATTCTCCCTGTCATCTTCCTGGAACATGTGCTGGACTGGAACAGGGCTGTGGGATGAATCAGGTAGGTCCAGGCTGTGCTTGAGGAATTTTCCACTGTAACCAATGAAAGGAATGTCCCCTCCATAGACCAAGCCTCTGGGCTTACTACATTTGCTCTTTCATGTTCCCTGAACAGTTCCTCCTGCATTTATTCAACACTACAGCCCACCCTCCCACAAGACAAAAGTTCTGGATTAAGTAGCTTCAAAGGTTTCTATTTTGTGGATCATACTTTTCTACTATGAACAACAAGGGAACTAGCCCCTCCACCCAAAACCAAGAAAAATAAAGCTTTCGGCTTGGGGTTTTAATACAATGACATGTAGTAAAGGAGGTAAGAGTCTGAAGGAAGCCCTGTACAATCCTTTAGTCTGGTAAGAGGACAGCATAGACCATTTCTCAGAAGACTCATTGACCTGCTTTCTAGTCCTCCAACATGTCAACTTCTTCCCTAAAGCGTTTGGCGTTTGCACTTGTCACCCCCTATGCCCCTTCCTTGTGTTCTTGGCACTCCTCAGCATCTCAGCTGAACTGTTTCTATTTTATTGAGAAATATTCTGACAACACCATCATCCCTTCTGCTATTTTCTGTCTCTACATCTACTTGGCCTTCTTCATGGCACACTGCATTTTGCAATAGCTGTTTTCTCGTTGTTTATCGTTTCCAATATATCTCTGACAGTGGCTAGCACTTAGTAGATGCGCAGTTATAGTTATTGAATGGAGAGAAATATTTCTTGAGTGAATGAGTAAATTACTGAATTTGTTAGGGTGATACTTAGGTGTAGAGTTCTACCCTTACTAAAGTGCTTGCAATAAAAAAAACAAACCCAACCCTGACAACAAAACCTGTTGTGAATCACTAATTTCTAGCTTGTAACTCCTATTCTTACTGAAATAATGGTTCCTCCCCATTTTTGTAAGCATGTGCACAGAAAAGAAATGTACTGAGCCCTTAGTAAATGTCAAGAGTTGTTCTAGGTGCTGGGGTTATGGTTAAAACAGAAGTTTCTTCCTTCACAGAACCTAAATTCTAGGATCTGAGTTTAATACATGCTTTCTTAGAAATATAACAAATGCCTATCAATCAATAACTATAGCTATATGTTACTATATTTAGCTGTGTGTGAACACTGCCAAGGTTCCAATAATAGGCAAAGCTGATTTCCAGCCACTTATTGTGAATGTGAGCAAGTTACAAGATCTCCCTAAGCCATGCGTTGTTGTATTTTTTTTAAATCTATAAATTAGGGAGACAAATACAGGGTGCTCCAAAAAAATGTATACACACTTTAACAGCAGATAGCTCCCACATTTGAAAATGAAATGTATTTTAATAAACACCGCCTTTAGAATTATTCAAAGTGTGTGTATACATTTTGGGGAGACACACTTCATAGAGTTACTCTAAGGATGAGATGAGATAATGCTTGGAAAGAATACATTACTATTACTCATTGAGTATTTACCATCATCACCACCATCAACAGTAAACCAATATTTAAGCACCTACCACATTAGCAACCGGAGGTTCAGCAACATTGATGCATAAGACGTATAATCAGCCTCTGTTACATCATGGAACTTAGTGTCTAACTCATAGTTTATGTAAAGGGGGCCACAGGCTTCCGAAGGGTCAGCAGAGGACGCTCTGAAAGCCTGACCTAATTCAGGCTTGTGCTTGACAAAGAAAAGGCCAATTACAAATACACAGCCTTCTTACGTTACGCTGTTCATCATGATAGCACGTGTACACCTTCTTTTTTATCATTCTTGTCATGGTCTCCTTCCCCCAACTCCCCTGTACCCTCCCCCGAGTTAGATTAGTGCTGCCCACCCTGGAACCTTTCAGGTCACCCTGTCCAATTAGCACATTAAATATCTACAATTTTATTAAAACTTTTGACCTCAGCCAGTCTGGAGATTCTTAATATAGGCTTTAGGTGTCAGACAGTCCTGGTTTGTGTCCCAGCTCAGGCATTTATGAATTTCACGACCTTTTGGCAAAGAATCTAACATCTTTGAGCCTCTGCATTTGCAAAATGGAAGAAAAAATAATTGGAAGAAAAAAAATAATAGGAACTACTTCATAGGGTTGTTGAGTGGCTTCAGGGACAATGTAAGGAAAGTGCTTGCTATAGGCTTGGCTCATTGCCAAGCCTCACTAAAATGTCAGTTCTTCCTAGCAGTGGCTCACTGGGGTCTCCATCTGCAGAGAAATGGAGAGACGCACTGCAAGTCAATCATTCATGGGAACAAAAGTGACCCAGAAACCTGAATTTTACTACCTATCAATCCATCTTAATGAGCAGCTAGAAACTGGATGCAGGAAATGTTACCCTTTTGCAAAAAGCCCCCTGTAAGCCACAAAGTCCTGTGCAAACGGAAGGAATTAGGATGATCCTCACTTGATTTTCACATTTTGTATTTGCAGAACTAATCACGTGTCTCTATTGGGGAATCTCATGGGATCCCCCTCCAGGATCACTAAGCACCGAGTGCACAGCTCTCTGAGTTGGTTTGTGTGCTGAAAGCCCAGAGGATGACCTCTGGAATTTCTAGCAAGGTTTGCAATTCCTCTGTGCATGTTACAGCATGTAATGCCACATGAGTGATCCTTTAATGTGGCATTTAATCTAGGAAAAGAAAACAAAACGTCTTGCTCTTAAGATATTGTATTAATTTGAGACCCTGGATTCTTAATGAACTTCACCTAATAAAATATTCCCTCAATTTAGGGTATTGATGCCACAGGAGAAAAGGTACAGCAATCTAAGAGCCCAGGTCAGAGAGCCTGAGAGAAAATATCCTCTGGTACCTTTCCTCATTCCGTGGTTTTAGAATTAAATTCAGGCTGTCCTGCCCACGGTGGTCTTATTTTGCAGTATGTTTGTAAGGTACAAGATGAAGATTTACAGAAGTTTAACAATACTGTCTAGTACCTGATTACATTTCCCAAAGTAAAATTTCAAGGTAAATTAAAGAGGAATATACATTGGGAAAGGTAATCAAGTACTAGACAGTATTTCTTTAAAATGCACCAAACAGTAACACTTTACAGAGTTCATCCAAGGAAAATAATCATGAATGTTGGCAAAAATCTAGCCAAAGGCTATTTCTCAGAGCATTGTTAATGATCATGAAAAACTGAAAACATATCTGAATGTCCAACATTAGAACTGGCTAGGCCCTAACCGGTTTGGCTCAGTGGATAGAGCATCAGCCTGCGGACTGAAGGGTTCCAGGTTCGATTCCAGTCAAGGGCATGTACCTTGGTTGTGGGCACATCCCCAGCAGGCAGTGTGCGGGAGGCAGCTGATCGATGTTTCTAACTCTCTATCCCTCTCCCTTCCTCTTTGTAAAAAATCAATTAAGTATATTTTTTAAAAAAGAACTGGCTAGGTAAATTATAGTGTGTTCATGTAATAGAAAATTATTGAGCCTTTGATATAATATTAGTAGTTAATACTTGTTGAGTGTCCATTATGTATAAGCACTTTAACTAGCATTATCTCATTTAATTCTAACAAAAATTATATAAGGTAGGTACTATTATTACATACATGTTATTAAGGCTAATCAAAATAAATGATATACCCCAAGTCAACCAAATAAGAGCCTGGCTCTGTGTGTTTGTGGTGTGTGTTTTGAAGTCACAATAGGATTTGAGGGTCTTTTCCAAACCACCCTCCACTAGATTCTGATTTGTCCCTCTTAGAATGAATATCCTCTCAGTTGAAAATCACTGCTATTGTGTTGGTTGAGGATGTGGCAAAATTGGAACCTTCACAAACTGCTTTGGGATTGCATAATGGAGTAGCCACAAATAGTTCCTCAAAATGTTAAACAGAGTTACCATATAATGACAATTTCAGTTCTAGGTATATATGCAAGAGAATTGAAAACACATATTCATCCCAAAACTTGTACACAAGTATTTATAGCAACATTATTCATAATAACCCCAAAGTAGAAACGGTCAAAATATGCATCATATGACAAATGGATAAAAAAATGCAACATATCCATTGTATATAATATACACGAACCAAATGTATATCCACTGTATTTATCATGTTATTGCTACATCACGTATTATTCAACTACAAAAGGAAATGAAGTACTGATAGACTCTACCATATGGACGAACCTTGAAAACATGATACCAAGCGAAAGAAGCCAGTTATAACAGACTGCATACTATATGATTCCAATTATCTGAAATGTTCAGAATGGACAAATCCATAGGGACACAAAGTAGATTAGTGGTTGCCAGGGGCTAGGGTGGGAGGAATGGGAGTAACTGCTAATGAGTTTGGGATTTCTGCTTGAGTGATAAAAATGTTCTAAAATTAGATAAGGGCAATAGTTGCACAACCCTGAATATATTAAAAGCCACTGGATTGTATACTTTAAAAGGATGACTTTTTATGGTATGGTATCTCAATAAAGCTGTTATTACAGATTAAAAAATTACCGCTACCATATTTACAACAGCCAATATACGGAAGCAATCCAAATGCCCATGAACAGAAAAGTAGATACAGAAGCTGTGGTTCATATATACAATGGAATATTACTCTGCCATAAAAAAGGAATGGAATCTTACCATTTACAACAACATGGATGGACCTCGAAGGTCTTATGCTAAGTGAAATAATTCAGTCAGAGAAAGACAAATACCATGGTTTTTCTCTACACATGGACATTTTCACTTAAAGGAGACACTTTATGGCTTCTCTTTGGCATAATGGAATTGCCAACGTCACTACTTTTGCACTTCAGAGTCACTATCAAGTAAAATAAGAGTTACTTGAACACAAGCACTGTGATACTGTGACAATCTCTTAACAGAGACGGCTCCTAAGTGACGGAAGGGTCGGTAAGTGTCTACAGTGTGGAGATGCTAAGTAAAGGGATGTTTCACATCACCATCAGATTCCCAGTGTCCAATACAAAGCCTGACATACAAAATAATTACACGTTAAATGGATGCATGAATTAAAAACTCAGCATCTCATCAGCAGTGTGTTGGGTTATTTCAGCATTCTGTATGTTATGGGGCTCAGTAAGTAGTAGTAGTTGTTAAATTAAAGACTAGGCCTGATTTTCTTTCCTCAGTTAAAAGCAGGTAGGTTAACGAGTATGCTCACAGTAAATACATCCATTCCTACAGATTTAGCAGCATTTGTAAATTTGTAATAACATCCTGTATTATGCTTATACCATCCCTGGAAACCAATGTGAATGTTATCAAAAGCATCCCATCTCTGCCGAGCTTCTGGACCCATCTTATTAGGCAAATTAGGAGCTACAAACTCCATCTCCACCATAGAAAAGGACAACAGCTCTAACTCATGAATTCCGTAATGTGCACATAATTGGTAGATGTCAAAACCTGTCATGTCATAGATTAGTCAGTGATTCTTCAATAAGTAATTATTAAAATGGCAAAACAAACAATCCCGAGGAGTCATTATTGTTTGTCAATTCATTGGGTTAAATAATATTGACTAGGTGATGGCCTGGCCCAGTGTTCTAACACTCTCAGGGCTGAGCACAATAGAATAAGCTTACACGAAGGTGGGGGAACCCAGAGACATTAAGGAGAGCTAAGTCTCAGCCTCGTGGAGTTACACAACCTTTCCTGTAGCTACCATTTGATGGGTGCTTTCCAACGGCCAGGCTTTGTGCTTATTTCTTTATTTACAAATTGCTTCTATCTCTCATGATTACCCCACGAGGGAGGTATCATTGAGGCAAATAAGACTCAGAGATGTTAACTATCTTAGAGCAGGTAGAAGGGGCAGATCTGGGTCTGAACCCAGTTTTAATGGACCCTTAACCAATTAGTCCATAATGGTTCCACTTAATTTTCCCATGAAAAGTTCTGTTTAAGGTTCTTTACCCAGTAAGTATATACTAAACATTTATTAAAAGAACAGAGCTATAGCTCTCATATTTGATTGAAAAATGCCTAAATAGTCACTGGAATGATTTTTCTCTAAAAAAATTTGCTCCATCTAGAGCAGTAGTTCTCAACCTTCTGGCCCTTTAAATACAGTTCCTCATGTGGTGACCCAGCCATAAAATTATTTTCATTGCTACTCCATAACTGTAATGTTGCTACTGTTATGAATCATAATGTAAATATCTCATATGCAGGATGGTCTTAGGCGACCCCTGTGAAAGGGTGGTTCGATTGCCAAAGGGGTCACAACCCACAGGCTGAGAACCACTGGTCTAGAGTGTACTGTGAGAACTTATTATGAAACTATAAAGAAATCCTTGGATTTTTTGTTGTTGAAATGTTTTCTAATGTCCATTTCCGTGCTTTTTGGTGATTCACTTGTCTGTTACTCAGAACATTATACGTGCACCTACACATAAAATAAACCTGAATATTCCAAGATTTAAAAGCATAAGAAGGAGTTATCAATACTTCCAAGCAGAGAAACTTGGTATAATTATAGAAAAGTAGAGGCTTAAACTTTTAAAGAAGATAGCTTTTAGTTAAAACAAATATTCAGGATATAGAAGTAGGCCAACTAAGAGACGTTGGCTTTGCCCCTTAAGAAGGTAATGGTCTTCCTTGATTTAGGACAAGCAGAGAAAGAAAATTAAGGGCAATAGTGAACTAAATAATCATTTATCATCTCCTTTTCCCCCAAGATCTCTTTGAAATTATAGTAAAGGAGTAAAGCAAATGGAATCTCACAATAATGAAGAGAATGTAAAGGGCAGTTATTAAGTGGACTGTGAAGTTCATGTGTTTCTGGAAGATGGAGAGTAGGTGGATGGATGATGACAGATAAAGGGGAGAGATGAACAGCCAAAGACAGTACTCAGGTACCTGCTGACACCTGGAGAGGTTCAGGACTTATAAACACACTTAAAATGACACAAGATAGGGGCTAGAACTGGAGAGGGTGCTAAAATGAAACTCATGGGAAGAAATATCAATTCACTTGCCGTCCTTTCCACTGTCTAACTTTTCTCCCTACCCAACCCTGAAAGTATATAGTAGAAGGCTCCTCCCTTTGCAAAAAAAATGTCTGACGAACGTGTTGAGTGTAAAAATTGGGTCTCCAAAGTAAACTGCTCTGCATGCTGACACTTAGGGATTCCAAAATGAAAAATTATCTTCTGGCCTGCTCACTCTACTATGAAACCAGCCAGTGATAAGCCCTATTGATATTCCTTTGACTGTTCTCTTTTTTAAATACATTTTTATTTATTTCAGAGAGGAAGGGAGAGGGAGAAACAGAAACATCAATGATGAGAGAGGACCATTGATTGGCTGCTTCCTGCACATCCCACGCTTGGGGATCAAGCATGCACACTGACCAGGAATAGAACCATGACCTCCTAGTTCACGGGCGGATGCTCAAACCACTGAGCCATGCTGGCTGGGCTGGCTGTTTTATTGATTCAGTCACACAAGAACTGGGCAAAGTAAGATAGTTAGATGATTGAGTAAAACCTTCACTGTTAAAAAAAAAAATTGAGACAAACCAAAACATACTGTAGGACAGATATTGCCAGAAGCGAATTCCAGTATGTCATAAATGTAAGAAGTTTCATCAAAAGGTTGGTGGAACTTGGGGATTCAGCAGGGCTGAATACATATTACCTGCTGTTGGAATAGTTAAGGGCATTTCCCCACACCTAAAGATTTGCATATATTATTGCCTGCTACCAGACAGCTAATGGCATTTTAATCTGCGTGTCATTGCCTCCTGATGGCTAAACACCTGACCAGCCAAGGCAGTTCCCCCAAACTGACAATGCCTACTATATACCAAACTTATCTTTGATATGTATATCTACTTTGCTATAGGGCAAGATGTGGGAGTAAAAAGAGCCCTGTGTCTGGAGATGGAGAGAACTTGGTTCCTATAGCTAAACCCTCCTCTGGCTCCCCCATGGATTACAAATTTACATTATATTTCTAGTCTCTTTATTAATTTACACACAGCGCCTTCTCCAGATTCCTGAACCCTTCCAGATGCTGGGAAAGACCCCCCAGCATTAGATATAATTTTAAAAACATAAAGAAATTCTAATTAGCACATGCAGATATAGTTGAAAAATACATCTACAAATCAAGAACAAGATACTATAAAAAAGAAGAAGTAGATAATAATAAAATCTCATGAAATTAAAAAATACGGCTAATTTGTTAATAAATCATTACAAGATTAAAAGATGTAGTTTAGGAATTGGACCAATGGAACACAATAGAGATCCAGAAATAATAAACCCACACATATATGGTTCACTAATTTTTGACAAAGGCATCAAGAACACATCATGGAGAAAGGATACTCTCTTTAATAAATGATATTGGGAAAACTGTATCCACAGTTGCAAAAGAATGAAATTGGACCCTTATCTTACATCTTATACAAAATGAACTCAAAATGGATTAAATACCTAAAAATAAGACCTGAAACTATAAAACTCCTAGAGGAAATCATAGGGGGAAAGTTCCTTAACACTGATCTTGACAATGATTTTTTGATATACCACAAAAGCACAGATAACAAAAGCAGAATTAAACAGGTAGGACTACATAAAACTACAAAGTTTGTACCTAACAAAAGAAACAATCAAAACAAAAGGTGACATATGAAATGGAAGACAAAATTTGCAAACGATATATCTGATAAGGGGATAATACCCAAAATATATAAGAGACTCATATCACATGATAGCAAAATAACAAATAGTTCCATTAAAAATGAGCAAAGGACTCAAATCTTTTTCCAAAGAAGACATACAAATGGTCCACAGGTATCCTCCTATATAATAAAAGGGTAATATACAAGTTTACCCTAACAGCAGAACCCTGGGAATGACTAATCGCTATGACACACACTGACCATCAGGGGGCAGGTGCTCAATGCAGGAGCTGTCCCCTGGTGGTCAGTGCACTCCCACAGGGAAAACTCAGCTCAGTCACAAGCCAGGCTGATGGCTGCCAGTACAGTGGTGGTGGTGGGAGCCTCTCTTGCCTCCTCAGCAGCACTAAGGATATCCAATTGCAGCTTAGGCCTGCTTCCCTCTGGCAAGTGGACATCCCCCGAGGGCTTCTGGGCTGCCAGAGGGATGTCTGACTGCCAGCTTAGGCTCGATCCCCCAGGGAGTGGGCCTAAGCAAGCACGCAGCAGGTGGACATCCCCTGAGGGGTCCCACACTGTGAGAGGGCACAGGCCGGGCTGAGGGACGCCCCACCCCCAAGTGCACAAATTTTTGTGCACTGGGCCTCTAGTATGAACATATTAACATCACTAATCAATAGGGAGATGCAAATCAAACCACAGTGATATATCACCTCATACTTGTTAGGACTGCTATTAGCAAAATGTCAAAAGGTAACAAGTGTGGGTGAGGATATGAAGGGAACCCCTGTACACCGTTGGTAGAAATGTAAATTGCAATGATCAGTTAGATGATTGAGTAAAGCCATTATGGAGAAAGTTGAAGGTTCCTTACAAGATTAAAAATAGAACTACCATATGATCCAGTAATTCCACTTCTGGGTATATATATCCAAAGGCAACAAAATCACTATCTCCAAGAGATATTTGCACTCCCATGCTCATTATAGCATTATTCACAGTCCAGATATGGAAATAAAATACTGTCTGTCAATGAATAAATGGATAAACAAGATATGTTTTAATGTACATATACAATAGAATCTTGTTCAGCCTTACAAAAGAAGGAAACTACAATCAAGTAACAACTTCAAATTTCCAAGAGAATGATTTTCAAATATGAGTTCTATTCTATCAATTAAGTGACTGAATGCCTGGGAACCTAAAATTTATTGAACAATGCCATTCTTTTACTAGCTAGTCTACTGGAAACATCAACATTTCTTTAAGCCCTGTATTATTTTCACTATTCACGGATGAGATCTGCTAATAGGTCAACCTAATGGTTAAGTGGCAGATTCAGAAAATATACCTGAATCACCTGCTCTTCTTCCAGAACATGTCACTGGTCCTCTGACCACACAAAGACAGACTAGCACACAGGGTGAAGAAGCTGCAGTGTGGAAGCAAAGAGAATCATCCTTTATGGGATCTGAGGCAAGGGGTAGGTTGTTGCATTTGTAAGAAAGCATTATGTCATTGTTAACTCGGCAACTTTCAGAGGTTAGTGTGCAGTTAACAACATGGGTAAATATAATTGAAGAGATTTCATTAATGGAGGCACATTAATGGAATTTTCAATTTTGAAGTAAAAAATGATCAGGAAGCTCCCATTAAAGACAGCTGGCTTATTAATGCTAACTTAAAATATCAGTACACAAGAATTCAGACTGAAGTACAAATTTCCCTTAGTTTTAATGCCCTCTTTCTATTCCTGTCTTCTGGATCCTATTTACTCACTCGTGAAACAAATATGCACTATATCTGAGGACTCTCCCTAGGCTCCATGTCAACAATAATGAATGAAATACCAAGTCTCTGTCCTCATGAAATGTTCTGTCTATGAAGATAGTGAACAGGGTGGGGTGAAAGAAAAGAATGTGAGGGCAGAGGGAGGCTGACTTGAATGGATGATCAGGGAAAGGCTCTCGAGAAGGTAACATTCCAGTTGACCAAAAGATCCACTGAGCCTGTGGACTGGGACTGAAGGGTCCCGGGTTTGGGGTTTGATTCCGGTCAAGGGAAAATGCATGGATTGCGGGCTCAGTCCTCATTAGGGGCGTGCAGGAGGCAGCCAATCAATGATTCTCTCTCATCATTGATGTTTCTGTCTCTCCCTACCTCTCTCTTCCTCTCTGAAATCAATAATAATAAAAAAAGAATCCAGCCATGTGAAGGCTTGGTGTGATGGGTGGTGCATTACAGGAAAGGGAATACCCCAACATAGGAAACAGCTTGCAGGGGTCAAGAACTAAAATATTGAGCCAAAGCAATGGAAAGGGAGGGTGGCCAAAGATGAAATGGGAAAAGTAATTACAACCGTAACACATTGGGCCTGTAGACTATTGGGAGAAATTAAAATAAAATCCAATGTGTGATGAAAAACCTCTGAAGAACTTAAAGCACAGGAGGGGCATGAATTGACTTATGATCTTGTGTTTTACCTGCCTAAGGACCTCATCGTACATGTGTTCTATGAGCATCATAAAACCAACAAACTCAGGCATAATTTTCCTTGTCCAAAAAAGGTTCACTTTTTATCTATTTCTCCCCTCTCCTTCCCACATTTTCAGATACTTATTGAAAGTCAATTCTTTGTTAAAATAGCTGCCTGGGCCTCTATGTTAGTCAAATGACAAAATATCAGTATCTTAACATTTTAATTTCCTCACCCCCACATCTAATCAGCAATAGCATCCTATGAACTTTATTGTAAGATGTCTCTAATTCTGACAAGTTCTGGCTTTTATTACTCTTTATTTAGTATGAATAATAATAACAATAGCACTATTGCTACAACAACAACTATTATAAATTCTAACACAGTGCTTACTATGGAGCAGGCTTTGTTCTCTGCATTTTATATAAATGAACACAATTATTTTTCTCAAAATCCTAAGAGGTCTGCAGACACAGTATAGTACATTGCCTCTTTATAGGGTTCTTACGGAGTGCCATTTCTCTACTTGCAATCCATTGTGCCTATTTTATTGATGAAAAAAAATCATGCTCCTCCCCCTCCACACAAAGCTCTGATCAAGCTGAAAGCCATCCATGGTTTCTCAGTGCTTTCAGAACAACATGCAAACCCCTTAACTTAGTAATCACTCTCTGATGATCTGGTCCTACTCTACAATTCCCAATTCATACCCTGCCTCTTCCGCCTACTGGCAGATTTTTGCCACCTTGGAATTAATACATTTGTAGTTATCCTAACACAACAATTTTCCACTTGTGATCTGGGCACCTCTAGGAACCCTGGAGCCCCTTCTGGGGTTTCACAGATCAAAATAGTTTTTATCATACTAAGATTCACTGCCATTTTCCCTCTCATTCTCTCATGAGTGTACAGTTGTGTTTTCCAGAGGCTACATGATGTGTGACATCGGTGCAGACTGAATGCACCTGTCTATCATCCCATCAGACATCAGAGAGATATAGAAACATATAAAGCATTACTACTCTTCTTAATATTTTGGGAAAATATAGTGATTCTTTTTTCATAAAAGTATGCTATCGATGTTAATATGTAATGGGTATACTAACAAGAAGTTCTAAAATCTCTGTTGTAATTTCTAATAAAGTAAATAGAAATCTATAATACCTACATAAATTAAAACTCTTTGGAGTCCCCAATAATTTTTAAGGTTGTCACGAGGTCCCCAGAGAGTTTGAGGACCACTGCTCTAATGCTTAAGAACATGTGCTTTCAAATCAGATTGGCCTGGAGTGTAAAGCCTGGAGATACTAATAACCTTTCACCTCAGGAAAATTAAAGTTGCATCAGAATCCTCTGTTTCCTCAATAGTAAAAGTGGGGATGATGATTATCAACCTCATAGGATAATCAAGTGGCACACAGTATACCCACAATAAATGGTAGATTCTGCCAATATCATGATCAATGTAAGAATCATATTTTATTGTCATTTTCCAAATTTGTTCTAGCTTTCCTATCTCTTATTAGTGACTAGAGGCACGGTGCATGAAATTCATGCATGGAGTGGGAGTGGGGGGTGGAGGTGGTGTCCCTCAGCCCAACCTGCACCCTTTCCAATCTGGGACCCCTTGAGGGATGTCTGACTGCCCGTTTAGGCCCGATCCCACTGTGGATCGCTGGCTCCCGACTTCTCACCTGCTGATTGCCCCTAACCACTTCCCTGCCAGCCTGATCAATGCCTAACTGCTCCTGTGCTGAACTGATTGCCCCTAACTGCCTTCCCCCTGCCAGGATGGTCCCCTCCAACTCTCCTCACCTGCAGGCCTGGGTCCCTCCCAACTGTCCTCCCCTGCAGGCCTGGGTCCCTCCCAACTGTCCTCCCCTGCAGGCCTGGGTCCCCCCCCAATTGCCCTTCCTTGCTGGCCATCTTGTGGTGGCCATCTTTGACCACATGGGGGAAGCCATCTTGTGATGGTCAATTTGCATATTACTCTTTTATTAGATAGGATAGTCTTGTCTCTGTAGGGACTGTCCTCTTAGAGACTTCTTTAGCTACTGAGAGCCGACTGCAATAGGATAATATTTGGTAAAATTAAGAGGTAACTCACCCTTCCTAGAACCCTGCATTGGGGCAGAAGAGATGGTTCTCTCTGTGCCCTCAACTCAGAATGAAGGCAAAAACAGAAAGACAGCAGGGTTGTATTCCTTGTTTCTTAGTTTCTAACTAGAGTTCTACAGCTTATAGCAGGGATATTAATCTTAGAGTCTGGTGCCTGAGCGGGGAATAAAAGGACTTTTGAAGATCAAAAGCTTGGCCTTAAATACTGAGCACCAATGCCTGGAAGATTGAAGGCTTGGCTTTTATCCTATAAGGAAGGAAAAAAAGGAAGAATGCAGGTTGATTGCATAAGAGCATGGTTATGAAAGGAGGCCAAAGTCTGGCCACATGGCAGGAAGCAGGAAGATCAGAAGGGCAAGTCTCCAACTTGGATGTGCCCTGAGTCTCTGACAAGGCTCCTCAAGCTCAGTGCTGGGTTAAGCAGGTGAGTGATAGAAATTACAGACAGGTTGTGGGAAATCTCACAGACAGCAATGGGATCTTGTACCTCAAGTATGAAGTATAGTCTGGAGAGGTCATAACCTTCTTAGAGAAGAAGAAACCTCCTATCTAACCACTGTGGTGTCCAAGTGACTGTTGCAACAATTATTCACGTAGACCAGCTAAGTACATCTGCCCAGAGACCTGCAACTTCAACATAAGGTGAAAGAGACTGCCAGAAATTCCTACAGGTCCCTGACAGAAATGCAGAAATAGTTAAGCACACACTGGTGAATCCAAAGGGGCCAGGAGTCAAAAAGAGGAAGCTCTTTCACTTTCGACTCCTTTGAAATCCTACTGCTTTGTACCATAGCAATTGTGAGTGTGTCTGTGCTAATCCTGTCTCCCCAACCTCATTGTGAGCTTCTTGAGGACACGCTTCATCCCTATGCAGCACTCTGTTAAACGTTCACACTGAACAATCAGATGTTGGGAGAACTTAGTTCCCTAGGAGGAAAAACCACATTTTTCTTCCTTATAAATGTGATCATAGAGAAAATCTGTAGAGCAGAAGAACACCAGCAGGTAGCATCTTATGAACTTGCCCAAAGTCAAGTTCTTTATAGACATGCCCACATTTTGTCCTCTAAAATCAAACTATATAATCCCTAAAACCATGGTACCCAAGGTGACCTCAGGTACCTCAGGGCACTGTAGCAAACTCACAAGGGTGCTGCGACAAGATTATAAATTTGGAGGGTGACCAGTCAGACACCATGCAAACTAGTACCTTGAGGTAGATCAGTTTCAACATTAGATTGTGCTCTTGGTCATATCTTCACAAAGCTTGGTTCTCAGCAGCTGCTGTGGTTAAAACCAAGTATGGTGGGAAAATCAATGTGGAAGAGCAAATCTTCCACACTCAAATAATCTCAAATAAACACGCGCACACATCCCATGAACAAGGATGTGTGGTTACTGAAACATTCAACTAAAATACATATTTATCCTCTCAATATCTACTTTTTCAACATTCTTCTGAACTGGTTTGGGTGTGAATATGTGTTAAGTTGTTTTGACCTAACTACATAAGAAAGGAACTATTGGCTACTTCTTTTGGCATAGGATCTCTGAGAGACAATTACTGAAACAATAAGGACTCTGGGAACGAGAGAGTCCAGATATCTCTGCCACATAAGATTCATTTCATTGTTCCCAGGTTGTAGCTGAAGAAGTGAATAACCTAGAGGAGTTCACCAGGGCACATACTTGTAAGTGCCAGACCTGGAATTCAATTCCAGGTTTCCCCCAATGTAAAACACATGCTCTTAACCTCCTAGGTTTAGTGTAAGATCCTTCAGTTCAGCTCCTGGAGACTGTCACCAAGGAAAAAGCAGATGGTCCATGAGAAGTCATAGTGGGAGAGGTGTTCCCTCAGGGGTAAGCAAGGGCAAGAAGTCACAGAAAGAAGCAGGGTCAGTGACCCCAGCTGTTTCTAACCACCAACTCTTCCCACAATTGAAATTTACACTGAGAGATTAAGTGACTTATTCGGGGTCCCATGAGGAAACCATTCACCCTCCTAGAATATGATGTCCTACCCCCATGAAAACCAGAGGGAAGGAGTAGCCTAGTACGAAGCTGAGCAGTTCTTGAATTCATTAGCTTCTGGGGTGTTCCAGGATTTTAATTCTAACCTCAATACACTTCTAGCACTTCAAAGAACGACAATGTGACCCTTCTCTTATCTTGATGATCTGGGAGCATTTCTCTCACAATTATGCGTGGATTACTATCCTTTTAAGAGGCCAGAGAAGGATTTCATTTAAAAATCTGATTTATTTGCATCCATAATCTTCCTGTTAGTTAGACAATCTGCATAATATCCTGGCATGGAAGATTTTAACTAGGCTTTCCGAAATGTAAAAGGAAGCCTCCTTAATCACGGAAGGCATTAACTATCTTAAACAGGAGCCCATTTGCAGATTAAATTTGCCAATAGGTCAGCTTGCAGCTGCCAATGTGCTGCAAACTGCACATGTCCTCTGTGTCACATGCTGTGACATATCTTGAGAAGAGTCAGGGTCTTTTCCAGGTGGCTGGTTCTTTGTTTCAATTAGGATAGATTTAAAAGTCCCCAAGATCTGGTTTCTAGGTGGCCTTGCACAATATTATTAATAATTCAATCATACCTGCGCTGATAACAGATTACATTTCTACCACCCCACAAGAAAAAAGCCCAAACAGATTAAGGACTACCTCCTGGCTCATTTCTTTAGTAGTTTCATATCTGATTGACATCCATTTATCTAATTGCAGCTAGAAGATTTAATTTTCATTTTGTTGGCTTAACATTAATGGGAAAACCCTGTTTACTTTAAAAATATTTGACCCATTCTTTCTGATCTTCTGAATAATGTTGAGATAGTCTGTTCCATGGATTTGAACTCACATTTTATCAGTTTTCATTCTCTGAATTCACTGCAGCTAAGTCTAGCCATTTACAATCGTGGAGCCTAATTTAATCTTTCATCACAAAGAATTTCGTTTTTATGGGAGCCCCAAAATGAGAAGGGTAGCAGAGTGCTCATCTGGAAATTCAG
Organism: Murina feae; assembly: GCA_004026665.1. Classification (NCBI taxonomy): domain Eukaryota; kingdom Metazoa; phylum Chordata; class Mammalia; order Chiroptera; family Vespertilionidae; genus Murina; species Murina feae. The sequence continues at coordinate 45,996 of PVJC01004040.1, read as the reverse complement.
AAAATTATTGAGATAGAAAATCATTTAAAGAACTCAACAGCCCTCGGTTCAAAACCTAGTTTGATCTTTCATGAAAAGTGAAGTAATCCAGGACAGGTTCCTTAAAGATGTGAGGCAGCCTGAGGCAAGTAAGTTGCCTAGTGTGCAAAATGTAAAGTGCTCACTGTCAGGATGGTGGCAGGAACCTATGAGAGAATACCTCTTTCCCAGCTTGCTTCACTCCAGTCCTAGCCCTGACCTAGGAGCACCAGTTGCTTTATCTGCAAAAGTGTGCTGATACTAGCAACCTTCCTCATGGCAATGTAGTAAGGATGTAGCCGGCACATAGTAAGCATTGATAGATGTTCAATGATGCTCCTATTAACTATATATTGCTGTTATGGATGGAATGTTTGCAACCCCTCTTCACTCAAACGTTAAAGACCTAACTCCCAAATGGGATGGTAGTTGGAGATGAGCCTCTCGAGGTGATTAGGTTTAGATGAGGTCATAAGAGTGGGGCCCCCAAAATGGGATTAGTGTCTTTATAAGAAGAAGAGGTAGGAGCTCACTCTCTCTCCACCACATGAGGGCAGTGTGTGAAGGCAGCTGTCTATAAGCCTGGCATAGGGTTCCCATGAGAACTTGATCACACCAGCACCCTGATCTGGGACTTTTAGCTTCTAGAACTGAGAGAAATAAATTTGTTGCTTCTGCCACCCAGTCTATGGCTTTTTATTATGGCTGCTGAGCTGATTAAAACTATTATGTTGTATTATACAATTTGGTTATATTACCCTCAATGATGAGAGCTCTAAAGGTGTCTTATGCTTCTTTTAGAATCTATAATAATAAAAGCATAATATGCTAATTAGACCGGACCTCCTTCCAGATGAAGCTTGGGTCCTGGGTGCCAGAGGGAAGCTGGTGCTGGCAGCCCGGAGAAGGAAGGCCTACTCTTGCACAAATGTTGTGCATCGGGCTTCTAATCTACACTAATAAAAGAGAAACATGCAAGTTGGTGTCACTTTGCTATGCTCATCAGCCAATCAGAATGGGTATGCAAATTAACCCAACAAAGATGGTGGTTAATTTGCATACACAAGTGCGGAGTGAAGACTGAAGAGACTTGGCTTCTCCGATATGGCAGGGCCAAAAGCCTGGGTCCCAGGTGCCAGAGTAAAACCGACAGCCAGGGGAAGGAAGGCCTATTGTGCGAATCTTCATGCAACAGGCTTCTAATAAAATATAAAATGATTAACATGTTCCTAAAGCTTAGCACAGTCTGGACCCTGCATACTTCTCCAGCAATATCTCCTAATGCTCTTCTGAAAATCACTATACTCCAATCACACAGTCTTCTTTAGAGTTACTGAATGTACCACCCTCCAATATGCCGAGTACTACCTTGAAATGGAAATATCATAGGAAAAAAAGACAGGTTCCATGTTCTTTTGGGGTTTATATACTGGTATGTTTAAATCTCTTTTGTATCCAATAAACTATGACTTAATGTGCAAAAAAAAAAGTTGTTAAAAATACCATGTGCTCAGCTCTGTAGACAGATACCTGCCTAATGCTTCATTGTAGGCTGTTCCTAAGACACAGTTGTCCTGTGGCAAGGCAGTCAGATGTTTTGGAGAGAAGATTGAGTTTAAATTTGGCTAAAAGTGTCTGTTTGTCTACTCAGAAGCACTGAGAGACCCAAGTTAAAACAATCAAACAACATTAAATACATGATTTTTCTTATTATTATTTAGGGTGGTAGGCGAAGGCAAAAAGAAAGAAGAAAAGGGGTTTTGCACAGGAGGCAGGGCCCTATGTTTGAGAAAGACAGGGTGGAATCCTTAGGACTGTCTCCCATTAGAGCGACCAGTCACTTGAGCCCAAACTTTCAAACTAGCCCTATCTGCAAGATGGAAACATCGAAGGGAGATGTCTGCTTAACAGGCATGGAAAGAAATAGAGGCCAATATGTATTTTCAGGCCAATATGAACTTTTTTTCGCATCCTAGGCCTATTTCTGATTTCCCTGTTTTCAATGATTTTTGTAAATGCCATATTAAAATAACTCTTTCAGTTTCCCAACCTATTTACCTTTACTCAAGGACCCCACACGGGACATGGTCCTTGAATTATATGATTATCTCTATTTTGAAAAGATGAATTCAAATTGAGACATGGAGAATTTGAGGAACTTGGCCATAATCTCAAATAAACACAATAAATATATTTCAGTTACCAGTTAGTAATTCAAGTTAAAGGACTAAAAACTAAACTCAAATCCCTTAATGAATTAAACTGTAAGGAGAGATTCTTAGAAGCCAGGGGACTATTTATGCTTCATTTACCTCCTATGTTCTACTGAAATGGAATTAGCTCACAATTTCCAGTATCCATTTATGTGGTCTTTGGTATCACTTTCAGTCGGGGCCAACCTAACTCCAAATCTATGGGTTATAAAGAATCAGTAGAGAAAATAACATACGGTGGAGAGTAGGTAGCTTTGAGAGGCAATATTAACTATGTATATATGAAATCACAACAAATATAAATATTTAATTTCCAATGTTTGAAAGAAAAAAGAGGGTTTCCTTGAAAGTGGACTTTAATGCTTATGTAAATTAATTATAATTCATGACATTCCTCACACAAATCATTATTTCAAAAAATGATGCAATCATTTTAAACCAATATTGACATTTTGAGTGTTATAATACTTTGAAAGATTTATTGCAGTATATTCTATTTGTCCCCTAAAGAGGTCCTTCCATCATGAGCATATAAAATGCAAAAGAAGCCACATGGTTGTTTTTTAACTCCTCACCCACGGATATTTTTCCATTGATTTTTAGAGAGAGTGGGAGAGGGAGAGACAGAGAAAAAACATTGATGTGAAAGAGACACATAAATTGGTTGTCTCCTGCATGCACCTTGACCAAGGCCCAGGCTGGGGAGAATCCTGCAACCGAGGTAGGTGCCCTTGACCAGAGTCAAACCCTTTACCCAGGGACCCCACACAGGACATGGCTGATGCAGCCCGCAGGCTGACACTCTATCCACTGAGCAAAACTGGCTAGAGCACCACATGGTTTTTATTCGTCAAGCTTGTATGACATGGGCTCAAAGGAGACCACCATGGGGTCCTTTAGGAAGCAATAGTGGCAGTTGACACAACTGTCCCACTGGACTGTATCCTGGAACCTCATTATAACCCGTATAAAGGTCACATCCAAAAGTTAATGATCTGTATGTTTTCCTGGGCACCATTTCCCAAATCTGCTGATCTCCAACTTCAGGATATATTCACAACTATCTCCAAATTTAATCTCATGCACAACTGCTAAACAAAGTATAGTTGACCCCTGAACAATGTCGGGGTTAGGGATGCTGACCTACCATACAGTCGAAAATTGGCCTATAACTTAAGACAGCCATCTGCAAATGTGGATTTCCAGCTTGGATAGAAAATACAATACTCCACACCTGGGAACCAATCAGGCAGCCAAATAAGGCAGTGAAGCTGCTGTTACTGCAAATAAATGCTGTTGGTCAGGTTGACTCTAATTTAAGGATGAACCACCAGTGGATGGGGACAATGGCAAATAAAGGTCATGCTCTGGTGAATCACTATTACAGGTTTGGGTTTTGTAAACAAAGCCATCCTCTTTGGCTGCATGATGATGCAGAAAATAGGTGTACTGTTCCAAATGGGAGCTCCAAAGAACCCTTGTTGGAGCTGGCACATCTTGTGTGGTACAGTTAGTTAAGATACTTAATGCCCCTCTCTAGCTCAAAAGTATCTCTTTGACTAGTCCACCACGCTCAGCACTGGAATCCATAGAGGCCTCCACAAAGGCTACTTCACCCGGATATTAAAATGCACACATTCTAGATCTGAAATCCAGGTGGCATTTCCTCTTTTCCATCATATCTGTTTTATCAGCAGATCCTGCTTTCTACATAGCTTTTAAATAAGTCCTCATCTAGTTACACTGTCACCACTCTGGTCCGAGTCACCATCCCCATCATCATCCCTTTTCCTGCTTTTACGATTGCTACTTGAAATTCTTACTTTGCTAACTAGCTAGAGAAAAGCATTTTTATAAATGGGAATCAAATCATGCCATTCTATTTAGACTCCTCCACTGCCTCCGTTTTGTACTTAGAATAAAATCCATTTGCTCATCCTGGCATTCAACTGAAAACATGCTTCCCACAGCTCTTTCATTCATCTCCTCTCCTCCTTCCCAGAAAACTGAAGTAGTCATCCTACACACATGCACACACACGCACACATGCACACACACACACTATACTTCCTCCCCCATTACTATTTTTTCAGTACCCTGGGTATTAAGGCTGTGTCACCAAGTTGCTATTCCTTTACCCTGAGTTTAGCTGTCACCTCCAGGTACAGACTTACAGAAGGAATCTTCCCTCATCATTATACTTCCTTAATGCCTAGCTCCTGAATCAAGTGCCCTTTGTCTCCTGCCAGGATGTCATTTTCTTAGATGCATATATCACACTGTATTTTGAGCCACTGTAGCAAAAAGTAACTGCTATTGACTTCCTCCACTCTGCCCAAATTCTTGTGCATGTTGTCTCCTTGTCAATATGAAAACAAAGGAAGCCTCCCTCTCAACACTCTTACCACATTGTTCTCTTCTCATCCCTCTTTGCAGTCAAAATCAGATTCCTTCAGGAGAACTTACACCTCACTACCCTGAATGCCTTTTGCCGTTCTGGGATGGTGCTGCAGTCCTAATTTTAGAAACTGGACTTTTCAGATACATGACTTTCATTTCGGGGCCAGCTATTGAAAGCTCCTAACAGTGCATTAACATAGCATCTTCAAAGGTGTTCAATGGTTTTTCACATTGAAATGGTTTCTATAGCATCTGTTAAAAACACATTATCCACAACAAAAAGATGCAAAGGGTTAATATTTTCAAAAGGTATTTGAGTTATGCAATTCTTTCCAACCCAGAAGAATACAAAAGGAAATTCTAACCAGATGTCACCTGTTTTCTTTGACCATTCCGAGAATGTTCTACCTCTCTGAGGGTAAAGTGTGGTCTCCTCAATACATGTAGTTAATCAAATGATTACAAGTATGAACAATTGACAGAGAAATGAAGCAAGTTGTTCCCTTTCTTCTTTTTCTGTTGTGGTTGCTGTTGCACACCCATAGCCAAGTCTAATATTTGACATATGACTGGCATCCAAATATACAGAATAAATGAGTGAATGCATGCAGCTAGTTTGTGACAGAGCCAGTAATCTAAGCCAGAACTGTCTGATTACAAGCCCAGGCCCCACAGCTACACTGTATTGACTCCTTTTTGTCCTTGACATTCTTTGAACTGTAAACTGTTCTAGATTTCATTACTTGTGTTTGCGTTTTTCACGACAAGTGCCTTTAGGTGTCTCATTCCTTGTTTCACAGTTTTCAGAGCCATCCTCCCAAAAGTGTCCTGCTCACTAGTGTCTACCAATTATTCTGCATGCAATTAAGAAATTCATTTTGTAGATAAGAATCCTTACATAGAGAGAGGTTCAAAGTTATTCCAAAGACATATAATTAATGGCAGAGTTGGTTTCAGAACCTAATTGACTCAGCCCCTTCACACTCTTTTATGAATGAGGATGGTTACAAATCAATCATTTGTCTCTGGCTCCCAGTCCATCTTGTCCCTAATGCAGTGACTGTCAATTTCAACCACGTCAATCCTCTAGCCCAATCTTAGTTCATAACCCAGATGTAGCGAGATCAGAGGAGAAGTGAACAGTCCAGTGAACTCAGGACTGTTAGGTTCTTCTTTCCTCACTTTTACTGAGCCCTGTCATTATATTTGCAACCCAAGGATGCAGATTATTTAACAGTAAAGCGCCGAGCAATGTAACATCTCCCCTCAGTCAAACAGAGGTTATTTATCTCAAACACATACAAACCCATGTCAGCTGGCCACCTACCTGTGCTTTTCACAGGTGCTGTCTTAAACTTTGTGCCTTAGAATGCCGCCTCCTCCCTGCCTGCTCTTGAAAAACATATAATCCAGTCCACCTGCATTTTTGTTTCAGGCTCTGGCAAAGAAATCATTATTAAAATGACAGGACTGCCAGGAAGAGTGATGACTTCACTGCCTAAGAAGCACGTGAACACACTGCGGAGGCAGTCACCCACAGGAGCGGAGACACGGGATTGAGAGCACAGATGAAGAGAAATTTGCCTTTGGGCTTCCCATGTCTTCTGTCTTTTGTCAAAGATGGTTTTACTGGCCTTTCAGAACTAATGTTTTTCTGTAACAAATTACCCAAGTCTCTTTCCGTAATATTTCTATAATACACGGCAGGATTTGTGCCTTTCAACTAAAGTTGGAAATACTAAGTGTAAGAAATCCAAGAAAAAGAAGATGGTGATGATGATGATAGCACCTACCATTTACTGAGCAGTCATTTGGTACTAACACTATGCTAAGCCTTTATGTACATTATTTTATTTAATACCCATTAACTCCTCCATACATCACTCCATTTAAATCCTTTAAGGACTCCCCATCGCCTTTAGGATAAAGTCCAAATGTCTTAACAGAGTTCATGAGACCCTCTAAGTCTTCACCAACCTGTGCTTCTCTCTCAACCACACAGCGTACTGCTCTGCACCTCTCTTAAATGGCCTGGTCTCATCTATACGCAAACACGTTCCCATGTGGCCACATTTCTTCCACTCCTTACCTGACTAACTTGTACTTTCCTTCAGATCTTTAATATCTCTTTTATCGGGGGAGACCTGACTCCAATTTCACCTAAATTAGGTTGGGTAATCCCTGTTGTTTGTTTTCCATGATTCATTCAATTTCCTCTTTTATAACTCCACCTGTAGTAACCTGTAGTGAGATATGTATCTTTCCTCTCAGATTTAACCGCTATGAAGGTGGGCAGACTCCAACTCTGCATTCTCAGCTGTTTCCCTAGCATCTAGCTGAATGTCTGCCACATGAGTAGCTCCTGAAGAAATGAATGGAAACCATAATATGCAAAATCTATAGATGAGCATTTCCATTTCATAGATGAGGAATAGGTTAAGAGGGGTTACAATAACTTGCCCAAAGACATAGAATTAGCAAATAGTAATGTCGAGCTTTGAACCCAAGATGGATTGCCCTGCTCATATTCACAATGGCTCTACAGCATGGCCTTCTCAGCATTTCCTCCAGTGCTAATAGGAAACATAAAGACAACCACTATAGAATATTCCTCTTAGGAAAAATGGAGTAGAAAATACTGCTGGGGTTCAGGGAGGTGCCCTTTCTCCCTTCTGATTTCAGAGCTTCATGAGAGAGGCTGAGAGATTCTGAGTTCTACTGGGCAAACGATGGTGTGGTTTCCCTAAACATTGCTTCTGTATAGGTGGTTGTGGCTAACAGGTGATGTATAGCTACATCTTCTAGTCCTTCCCACAAATTGACATGGAAAAAAGAGAAAGAGAGTTTCTCATTCTGAGAAAGGTTGCCCAGGCAACAAAGATAGAGCTAGAGCCACAGACCATGCAGCTGAGATATGCTGCAGCCGTCCTTGCATTCTCCCAGACCTGTGCCCACTTCTGTGGGGCAGCACCCAACTGTGCTCACACACACTTTTAATGAGATGTCACTGAAAGATCCACTTGTCCCAACTGGACACAGTTTATAAAGGTGTTCCCATGGCCAGCCAACTGATAGCTCCAGGTTCCTGTTATGTGGTTAGGCAAAAACCCAATATTTACAATGTAGACCATGCCAAAATAGCAACTCTGAGAAAAATCGGTAGCCCCATTTTTTTTGTAATAAGACCAAAAAAGAGCCACTGAACATTGCTTTTCAAAATTAAGTTTGTCTACTCTTTATATAATGGCAGCTCCAGACAAACCTCTGCCACTTAATAGCCATGGGATCTTTGATAAGTTACTTAACGTCTTTGTCATGAATTTCACCTATAAAATGGGCTTATAAATAGACATAATTGCCAAAATATTTTTGTGTGTGAGAAGCAAGTGAGAAAATGTATATAAAATGCTTAGTATAATATGTGGCACGTAATCAGCACTTAGCAAATGAAAGTGATAGTAATGAGTAGGGTTTACTTGAGTTCCTGAAAAGGTAGTTGGACAGAGAGATTAGCAGGCTCTTCCTTTAAGTCTATTTGCTGGCTTGAGTTTAGTGCAAAATCAAGACGGCGTCATGCCTGCTCCTGTAATAAGCAGCAACATGAGCTGTTAATCCCCCCTGGCACAGGCTGTCTTCACCAGGCACTAGAAAGCCTTCACCAGGCCTAATGCAGAGTGAGGCACACAGTGAGTGCTCAAGAAATGCTTGTTGAAGCTGTCGACAATGGGATGTGCAGGCAGTTCAAAGCACCGTGGGCATCTGGGTCTTTAAAGGAAATGGTACCCTCCTAGGAATCATTAAATGAGTTCTTCAGGGAGGGCGGTAACAACACACCCCCTGATTGCTTTGTTCAGAAGTACTTTCTGACTGAGTTGCCCCATAAACGATGCTGTTCTTTGCTACATAACTGCATGACTGCCAGTCCCTACAAGGAAATGGCTTTTCATGCTGGCTTGCTGGTGTCTGTGTGTGTGGAGGAAGAGGCTGGCCACAGGGGTGAGAGCCACAGAGCAGGATGAAACCTCTACCAACCTGTTCCCAGCCTTTTGCTCACGGTGTATCCTATTACTGTGTGTGTGTATGTGTGTGTGTGTGTGTGTGTGTGTATACATCAACAATACCCATCTACCTCCAAAAAACAGGTCCAAATCTCATTTAACTCTATTACAAAATTATTCTTCAGGCATAACTTAGACTCTCTGAAAGTATTTTATCCTTTGAACACCAAAATCTCTTTGGAGAGAAATGAATGGAAAATGTGTAAATGAGCGCTTCCCTAAATGAAACAGTGTCTGGCTGAGCAGAACAAATGGGCCCTTTCTGGAGTGCAGAGTGCAAGACAATGGCTCTTGAGTAACAAACCTTTGAGAGGACAGCCATTCTAGAATGAATAACCTCCAAATGCTAATTTTGCAAAACTCATACTTATGACTCATTAAAACACTCGTTTTTGCTATTTTGAAAAACAAACCACATAAAGTACTCATTAATAAAAAGATATCATGTCTTATTAATGTTTATATAGTAATTACTCAAATCACAAATCCATCTGCTAAGTAGTCTGCAAACAAGACAAATGAGTGTGCTCAGTTAAACAGATTATCAAATGCCTTTGGGAGTAAAATCTAATAGCCCCAATGAAGCTATGAATCAAGCAGCTACCCCTTTGGCCACGTGGAAAAGCCATGACAACCCCATCTCCCTGGTGAGGCAGGATAGAGTAGTGGAGACATCCTGCAACTCACTCTCTGGAGAGAACGTGCTCTTGTACATGTGTCAATGTTCCTCATGTAGGTTTCTCTTGCAACCTTTGTGCTGACACTTAAGATTTAGTTTCTTTAACAGACATAAGAGGAAAGGCCCAAGAGATGTTGCTTTAAGTTAAACACAATCACCCTGGCTTCGGCATGTAAAATGCCCATCACCGAGGCTTCTCAGCTCTGAACACAGAGAAGAGTTTCATCTGCCGGCAAAGTGCTATGCATTTCATCCCTGCCTCTTTGCCAACGTTCATTCCCTCTATCCATTTCACATCTCCTCTCCGAGACAGACATTGAAGTCACAGGAACTATGTCTTACTAGTCTTTCAAGTGCAACGATGACAAACAAAAACAACAACAACTACTACTACTACTACTAATTTTGATTAAGATGTTTACCATTTCTTGTGAATATAAATGTGCCAGTCAGTGGAATAAAGGAGTATCTTAATAGCAATTCATTCCTGCTTCCCGTTGGTAGTTCAGGTTCAATCTTTGCAGTTTCTGCTTTTCTGTGTGTTTCCCAGGTGTGCATGACGTGATGGGTTATTATTAGTGCTGGGTATCCAAAAATGTCAATAAAAGCTCCCCCTTACCTTTTTTGAACATCAGAAAATATACACCTCTCCAGGACTCTACCTCTTAGTTCAGTGCCAGGATGATATTCACAACTGGGCACATTCGTTGGTTTTTCATTTGTATTGGTGTTACTCACATGGTGGACTGCAGGCTAGATGGTAGGAGGCAGCCCAGTGTTCTTGGCACCTCCTCTCAGCTTTCTTCAACATCCTGGGCTCTACAGTCACATTGGGTGGGGGGAACTCAGGGCCTGATGGCTACTGACTTCACAATAGTCAATGTTTCCCATTGGTGGGGGTAGTGGAGTGAGCTTTTGCTGGCTTAACCCTCTCAGCACATAGTACCTCCCTCCATCCAGGAGCAGTACTTCCAGATGCAGCCCATGCGCTTGGAGGAAGTCCACTCTACTCCCGGCTCAAGAACAGAACTCAGGTTGGTTTGAGGCAATCAGCACATCCTAGTGGCTTTGCCACAGTGATTAGTACAAGTCTTAAGTCTCAGTTCAGGACCATGAGAAGCAAGATATTTGCTTGTAGTTCTGGGGAAAATGCTTCCTCGCTCAGAGGGGAAAGAAATTGTCTTTCCTTATTGAGCATTTGTGTCAAACAAGATCCAGAAGGGAGATAAGTCATTCTGGAACTGTGATGGAACCCAGTTTTAGGATTAAGCAAGATCCCACAGAAGACCCAAAAGAAAAAAATGGAAAGAATATTTTGATGACATAGTTGAACCACTTAATCCAGCATTGCTTCAAAGACTGGACTATTTCTGGATTCTTTGGCTACGTGAAAGCCTAAATTCCCTTTTTTGGGTTAAGCCAGTTTTAGTTTCTGATTTGGAATGAAACGGTATGTAATATATATGGGTGACAACTTTGTTTCCTGTTCATTATCATACTCACTTTTTAAAATTCTTATTTTTAAAATTAAATATTTAGTGTTAAAAGTATTACATATGTTCCATTTCCTGCCCCTCCCCATTGACCCCTTCTATTTTTTTTCAGAACATTAAGACAAACAGTGGTTTGAAGGACTATAGCAGGTCACCTAAAAGCTTATCACAAGTCTGAAGCAGGCAAAATTTACCTGTCAAAACCTAAAGAGACCTGGTCTGCCTCATTTAGGGCCATCATGTCACAGAGTGCCGTCAAATATCTTTGGCACTAGCGAACTATGTCCTGGTCAATTCTGTCCGTGGTCATCATAAAGCCTAATTATGAAGAATGATGATATTGCTGCATAAATGGACTAAGAAGTAATGGCTAATGCAACGAACAGATCTGCTCATCCCAGCACAGCTCCTCAGGTATCGCAGCTACTCGTCATTCTGTTTTTCTCCCTTAAGCCAATCAGCACATTTTAATGGCCACCGTGATTAGTGTAAGTTTTAAGACTCGGTTCAGGACAGTGAGAAACCCTTGGGTTTCATAGATAGTAAACGTTTTTGAATAAGTTAATACATACCAGCTTCTTAGAGAATGATGCTCTACTCTGAGGCCTCCATTCTGCCTTGCTTACAAGGACACCTGCCCTTGAAAATCACGTGGGCACACATAAGAAAGTTTCAGGTTTTAATGCAAAACAATCTGTAGCAGAGTGTAGTCACAGCTGTCTCCCGTTGATATGACAACTTGAATCCAATCTCTTGGACTTCTAGTTGTGAAGTACGGGACCTTCCCGAATACTGGAGATTTTTAATGCAAGGATAGGAAGGAAGGCAACCGGGAGAGACTTGACTGGAAGGCTCTGGATCCCCAGAGGACATTTCTTGAAAGAGTGATAAAATGAGATATGATGTCCTCTTGCTATTATGGCCAGCAGCATGGATGAGCATTTTACTTTGTTTTTTTCCCCTCTCTGTGCTTTCAATTGGGTAATTTTTTTGATTTATAGTTCATGGATTCTTTCTTCTGTTCTCTCAAACCTGCTGTTGAATTTTGTTAAAATTTTTTTAGTTATTATACAGTGTTGAGTACACAAAACAGTTTATTCTCATACTATTATTAATTACTAGAGGCCAGGTGCACGAAATTCATGCACTGGGGGCGGGTGTTCCTCAGCCCAGCCTGCACCCTCTCCAATCTGGGACCCCTCAGGGGATGTCCAACTGCTGGTTTAGGCCTGATAAACTGGCAGTCAGACATCCCTCTCACAATCTGGGACTGCTGGCTCCCAACTGTATCACCTGCCTGCCTGCCAGCCTGATCACCCCCTAACCACTCCCATGCCAGCCTGATCAATGCCTAACTGCTCCCCTGCTGGCCCAATCACCCCCAACTACCCTCCCCTGACAGCCTGGTTGCCCCCAACTGCCCTCCCCTGCAGGCCTGGTTCCACCCTACTGCCCTTCCCTGCAGGCCTGGTTCTCCCCATCTGCCCTCCCTCCCCTGCAGGCCCAGTTGCCCCCAGCTGCCCTCCCCTGCCAGCCATCTTGTGGTGACCATCTTGTGCCCACATGGGGGCAGCCATCTTGTGTGAGGGTGTGATGGTAAATTTGCATATTACCTCCTTATTATATAGGATTATATTATTTTCCATACAAATCTGTAAACCTACTTTTGCCCCACTATGTACTCTTTAGCTACAGGATTTCTATGTAGTACATTTAATAGTTTCTATATCCTCATTAATAATCTATTTATTGCTCTACTGTTGCCACACTTTACTTCTTTAAATATGGTTCCCTTTAGTTTTTAAAACATTTGTAATAGTTGCTTAGAAGCCTTTGTCAGCAGATATATGGTATTGCTAAGAGAGAGTTTCTATTAACTGCTGCTTTTCCCCCCTGCATATAGGTCATACTTTCTTGTTTCTTGGCATGCCTCATAATTTTTTTCTTAAAAATGAGACATTCTAAATAATATATTGCAGCTACTTGTAATTCTGGTATTTTTCCCCTTGAAAGTGGTTGTGGCCAGTGTGTTATTTGATTGGTAACTTGCCTGGGTTAAAGCTGTGAACTACTAGTATGCATCCCCTGTGGTCACTAATGCCCCTGTTAGGTTGTTTTAAATACATGTCCTGCATTTTATTTTAAAACCTGGCTTGCTAGAGGTTGCTCCTGTGTCTATATAGCTTATTGGTCAGTGAATGATTGCACAAACACCTCAACCAATGAGACTTCCATCCTCTGTTATTGGGTATGTTTTGGGGTCAGGGGGGCACATTTCAAGTTCAGGCTGTTTGCAAGCCTCCCTGGGTTTTAATATCTGCCAGGCCCTTTTGAATCTCCTATGCACTCAGACCTAGGATTAACCAGAATTGTGTGAACAGCTCCTGCCTTTTCAATCTTTACTGTCATGTACACAGCTTCCTCCAGGAACATGCTGCCCCTTACCACAATGGCAGCCTTAGGCTGATGGAGCCTACGTCTCTTTCCATTCACCCACCCCCAAAATGATAATTTCTTCTGACAGCTGTGCTTAGTATGTGCATTGCCCATCACTCCAATTGGGTGAGTCACCATCCCAAAACTGAACATCGATTTCCTACCTGGGATCTCTTCCACTACCTCCTAGGTTTTCTCTATCTTGATTGGCATTAAATTTATTCTCTTAGATGCTCAGACCAAAAACCTTGGAGTCATTTTTGATTCTTCTTATCCTTTTAAACCATTAAAAAATCCTTTTGGCTCTATCTTCAAAATAAATTAGAACTGTACATCTTCTTACTACTGTTACTGCCACCAACCTGGTTGGAACCAAACATCTCTCATAGGATTATGGAAACTGATTTCATTATTTCTAACTTCATTCTTTTATATTCTACTAGAGGCCAGGTACATGACATTCATGCACTCAGGGGCAGGAACGAGGGTTGGAGGGGAGCCTTCAGCTTGGCCTGTGCTCTTTCGCAGTCTGGGAACCCTTGGGGGATATACAACTAAGCTGTCAGTTGGACATCCTTAGCACTGATGCAGAGGTGGGAGAGGTTCCCACAACCGCTGCTGCACTCACCAGCCAGGAGCCCAGCTTCTGGCTGAGTGGTTCTCCCCCTGTGGGAGCACACTGACCACCAGGGGGCAGCTCTTACATTGAGTGGTCAGTGCATGTCATAGTGACTGGTCCTTCTGCCCTTCTGTCGATTTGTATATTACCCTTTTATTATATAGGATTATTATATAGGATACTCAGCATAGCATCCAGAGTGATCCTTGATCTCTGGTATTCTATACTCAACACAGTAGCCAGAAGAATCCTTTTTAAAAGTAAGGCTGTGTCACTCAGAACATTACTGTGGCCTGTCATTTCACTTAGTATAAAAGCCAAAGGCTTCTCAATGTCTTACGATACCTTACATGGTAAGTCCTGCCACCTCCTTTTAATTCATTGAACTCATCTTTCACTATGTTGGTGAGAGATGGTTCTTACTAACCTTTCTGGGTATGCTGGTGGTCTTGATGCTTCTTAAAAACACCATGCCAGCCTTTTGGAGTCTTTGCATTGGAAATTTATTCTTTTCGAAATGCTCTTCCCTCAGATATCTATATGGCTAATTCTCTCAATTCCTTTAAGTTTTTGCTCAAACGCTACTTTCTCCATAAAGCCCATACTGATCACCCTATTTCCAATGGCAAACCTCTCTTTGAATCTTCATTTCTCCTACTGCCATTCCATCTTGTCCTTCTTCCACATCCTCTCACCCATTTTCACATTCTTTTTTCTTTTCATAGAATATCACTTTCGACTGTATAATAAAATTTACTTATTGGTTAACCTTATTATTTATTATCTGTCTCTTCCCTCTCTGGAATGTAACTCAAAAAACTCAGTGACTTGTGTTTTCCTCACTGACATATCTTATAGCTGCAGAAAAGTGCCTGCTGTATAAAAGGCAGTCAGGAAACATTTGTTAAATAAATGAATCAGAGGTGGGTCTATGGTTCTGATATATGTATGTGCTTTTAAAAACATGGGCTGACTGTGAGAACAGTTCCCAGAGAAACTTCAGAGCAGCACAATTCAAAGAAATGTCAAGATAATCTCCATGAAGAAAATGGAGACAGTGTTTTTTTTGTTTTGTTTTTTTTTTTAAAGTTGGGATATTGTATTCTCAGTTTGGCCATCAGGGGCACATTAGCATATTAAAGGTCTGAGAAGTCCTACAGGCAGGAAATGGACTTAACTTTATTTTTTTCTTTGACTGCTTTCAGAATTATTTTCTTTATCTTTGAAAATGATATCCATGTAGCTTTGAAAATGAGTTTTGTTTTTATTTTACTTTCTTTGCATTCCTCCTACTTGGTACTATCTAGGCTTCCTGGTTTGGTGTCTGACATTAATTTGGAAAAATTATCAGTCATTACTATTTCAGATATGTCTTTTCTCTCTTTTTTCTCCTTCCAGTATTCCCATTATGCATATATTGTACCTTGGATATTCTATTCCATTGTGTGTTTTTTTCCAACTTTTAAGAATTCTACAGATACTCCCACTTAGAACAAAGATCTTCATCAGCTGTGTCCAGTCTACTAGTAAGCCCATAAAAGACATTTTTCACTTCTGTGACATGTTTTTTGTTTTTATTATCTCTAGCATTTCTTTTTGGTTCTTTCTTAGGATTTCCATCTCTTTGCTTACATTGCCCATTTAGTCTTGTATGCTCTACCCATTAACACCATTAGCCTATTAGTTATAGTTTTAAATTCCCAGTCTGATACTTTTAACATCACTGCCATGCCTGGTTCTGATGCTCTGTTCAAATTGTGTATATATTTTTATTGTGGTTTTTATATTTTTTGTCTTTAATTGGCCTCATAATTTTTCTTGATAGCTGGGCATGATGTGCTGAGTAAAAGAGCTGCTATAAACAGGCCTTTAAAAATGGTGGTAAAATGCAGGGGGAGAAGTGTCTATAGTCCTATAATTAGGTCTCAGTCTTTCAGTGAACCTGTGACCCTGGGCTGTGAGTTTCTAAAGTGTTTCTCAGTTTGTCCTCCCCCACCTTAGGTGGGACAGGATGGCTAAAGCTGATGGGAGTCAAATATCTCCCTTCCACCAGATCAGTTAGGCTCTGGTTAGCTCCTTTATTCTGAGGGCAAGTCTTGCTAAAAACAGAATGCACAAGAGTATTTTAAAAGGGAACCCAGCCCTAACCAGTCTGGCTCAGTGGATAGAGCATTGACCTGCAGACTAAAAGGTCCCAGTTTTGATTCCGGTCAGGGGCATGTACCTTGGTTGTGGGTATATCCCCAGTAGGATGTGTGCAGGAGGCAGCTGATCGATGTTTCTCTCTCATCGATGTTTCCAACTCTCTATACCTCTCCCTTCCTCTCTGTAAAAAATCAATAAAATTTATATAATAAATAAATAAATAAATAAATAAATAAATAAATAAATAAATAGAAATGAACCCAAGTACACTGCTGGTGGGAATGCAGACTGCTGCAGGCATTATTGAAAATAGTGTGGCGTTTCCTCAAAAAATTAAAAATGGAACTTCCATTTGACCCAGTGATCTCACTTCTAGAAATATATCCTAAGAAGCAAAAAAACACCAATCAGAAAAAATATATGCACCCCCTATGTTCATAGCAGTATTATTTAAGATAGCTAGATCTGGAAACAGCCCAAGTATCCATCAGTAGATGAATGGATTAAGAAATGGTGGTACATTTACACAATGGAATACTATGCAGCTAAAAAAGAAGGCTCTCTTACCATTTGAAAGAGCATGGAGGGAACCGGAGACTATTATGTTAAGTGAAATAAGCCAGTCAGAGAAAGACAAGTATCACGGGATCTCACTCATATGTGGAATCTAAGGAAAAAAATAAACTGATGAACAAAAAAGATCCAGAGACATTGAAGTATGCAAAAGACTGACAGATCTCAGAGGAAAGGGGGTGGGGGTGTGAGCGGGAAGAGATTAACCAATGAATTTATACACATATATAGGTAGTCCATGGACAGACAATAGTGCAGGGAAGACCTGGGGAGGGGAAGGAAGCTGGTGGAGGGGGCCAATGGTGGGGAGGAAAGGGGACATCTGAAATACTTTCAACAATAAAGATAAATTTTTAAAAATGGTTCTGCTCCCCTGTTCCTGCTGGGAGGACTGAGTTTGGCTTCTGAAGTTAAATCTCACAAAATTGTGCCCCCTGGTCCCTCAAGACTGGCTCTTCTTGGAGTTTTTAACTTTCAGAGGTATCCACACTGAGCCTCGAGCAACTTGTCCACTACGGTCAGGTTTTCCTACCCTGGCGCTGGTCCCACAGTAGTTTCCACTCATGAGTCTCTACTCTGATGGCCATATTTGCCTGCCTGTCTCTCCAATCTTGGGGGCAGCAGGTTTGCCCTGTGTCCTTCCCTTTCTTGCAGATCCAAGAAGAGTTGTTAATTTTCAGTCTGTTCAACGTTTTACTTATTATTAGGATGGAATGGTAACTTCCAAGTTCCTTACTTATGGAACCGGAAACCGGAAGTCTGTTTGGATTGTGTTTGGACACAATCTCAAACTTTCAAAAAGGTTTATATGTTATAACGTATAAGTAAAATGAGTAGCAGTGTAAGTGTGGGTTCTAGAGAGAGACCATGTGGGTTTCTATCTTGGCTTTGCCATCTATGAGTTATTTCCTGTCTCCAAGTCTTAGCTCTTTATCTGTCAAATGCAGATGTTATCTATAACATAGCTTTGGGTTAGGATGAAATAAAATAATGTATGTGTAGTATATAATAAGTACCCCCACAATTTTTTAAATTAACAACTATTTGAATGCCTAAGACCTGCCAGGTATTATCCTAGCCACCGGAGATGTAGAAGTAAAAGGTCCTGGCCCCAGAGAGCTGACAGGCTAGAAATACATAAACTGGTAAGTGAACATTTTCTGTTAGTGATACTGGAAAAAATGAAATAAGGGTTATGTGATAGAGAGTGGGGAATGCAGGGTTGCTTTAGACTAGATAGTCCTGAAGGCTTTTCAGAGGAGGGGGACAGTTGCACTGAGAACTGAACAGCAAGGAGCCAGCCAAGCAAAGATCTTTCTGGAAAAACAGCACCACAGCAAAGGGAACAACAAGGCTAGAGGCGTAAAATGGGCACGAGTTTGGCTTGGTTAGGTAACGGATCCTGAGGAATACATCTCTATTGCGTTAAACAACACCAAAACGTGTGGACTTTTATTTATTGGGTGACATTTCAATGTATAGTCCTCTTTGAGGGTGGGGGGTGGATGCAATGACTACAGAGAGATTCTCGCAATGACCCAGGAAAGGAAGGGATATACAATTAGCAGAGTCCTAGGTTTCAGGGGGGAATTGACCAGCTTGTTTTGAATAGGTTTTCCAGGATGGGGTGGTGATCTTCACTCTCTACTGCCCACATACACACACACAAAGGCTCAGGGAGATAAGAATGATCAACTGAGAGGATAAAGGGTTATGAAATAAAAATGAGGAAATACATGCTTGGGTGTTACTGATACTGTGGGTTTTGCTGACCCCTGATACTCTCATTCTTGTTGAAGCCTATGCTTCATTCTCTTGGTAGACATCTTTAGTCTAAAAATTCTCTGTTGTGTATTTTTCTCCACTTCCCTCTTTCTGGAGGACGGAAACCAATTTCTGGGCTATAACTAAACATCCAAGAAAATGCTCAGCAAACACCACATGCTATTACTTTTCACTTGTAAAAACTCAATTACTCACCATGTTATAATTAAGTCCTTTTATACGCATAAAAATGTCTCCACATGCTCAGTGAATATAAATTCTCACTGATGTTCATTTGACCTCGCCGAACTAGCCTGAAAATTTTGTTCCCTATTGTGCCAAAGATCATTTTTTCAGTGTTCTTCTCATTGACGACAGTAGAAAGGAGGAGAAAGTGATATCTCTGTAACTCAAACCAGAGCCTTCTGCAATAATACATCGGCAAGTGACAATGTGCGGACCTTGTTTTATGTGGCCAGGCTTTTGTCTCCTATCTTAATGTTTCTGAATGCAGAACCAACTTGTTTATATTCTGCTACACAATGGGAAAGGGGAGTAAGAGGACTGCTGACCTCCCTGCGGCTTCAGGACAAAATTTCTTAACAAGAACCTGTTCCCAAAAGGTCTACTTGGAAATGTCTAGTAACAGCACCCGTTCTCATTCTGTATGGGCAGTGTTTCCTTGACTAACCCAGTCAAGGGTACCCTATGGAACCATTCAAAGATTCAGGGGTTGTTTGCCCACAGGGATTTACTCAGATTCACCTTTCTTCTTCCTCAAATTCTTGGCTTTTGAAGCATTTTATTATTCTTAGCAATTCTAGTAGGGGGCAAGCAAGAGGTATATGGGCCAAAATTCAGGCTACCATTAGCTCCTCATTAGCTGGTATGGAAAAAGCCTGGGTGAGTAGTAGAAAGGATTGAAATTGTCAAAGTGAAGTTTGAGGATTCTCCACAGGTTTTCATTAGCTCCCACCTTCGTTTGATCTTTCGTGGAAAATTGAGAGTGGACCATAAATGAGAAACATGCCTTTATTACCTTAATGACTGACTAATAAAGAAGTTATGTCTTCAAATCTTTAATGTAGACCATAATTTATAAGAGAATTATGTGTGTGAGTGCACATCTGGGCAACCTTGGATATATGTACGCGCGCGCGCGCGCATGTGTGTGTGTGTGTGTGTGTGTGATTTTTGTTTTTAATGAGGATATAAATGGATTAATCTAAACTCTTTTCTCCAACCTCTAGCAGCTTATCCAGGTATGGTCATTAGCAACAATCTGATATATTTTCCATCATTTTCCCCAAGGCATCAGGAAAGGCCCAAGCCTGTTGGACCTTCCTTAGTACATATGTTCTCAGCTATTTGACTGGTTCGACCCACTCATTCAGTCACTGTTCACACTATGTCACAACCATCTCCAGGGATTCAGGATTCCCAAATGCAAATCCTTATGTGTTCTGGAGTTATCAAGGTATCAGCCAATTCCTCAGTTTTCTATCCTGGCTTAAAGGGATCAATTGAATTACCTACATATGACATCTCTTCACCGATGCCGTGAAGAGACTGAAGAGTCTAGTGGTTTGGTTGGCTAAATCCTTTCCTCCCAGCTGAAGGTTTCTTTACACACACCACATTTGTGATTGTGATAAGCAAGGTGACAGGAGAGTGAGAAAAGAAACACTAACACCTGGTGCATTTCAAGAAGGTATCAAGGGAAATGCCTTGAGGAGGACGGAGACAGAGAAAGCTCCATCCATCAGAGAGATTACAGCTGTGCAGGTATGAAAGCGGCCTTGAGCACCTGGAAGGACAGCCTGGGAAGCTGTGTCTTTACCTGAACCAGCATCAGGCACATTGAAATATGTCCATGTACAAATGATACTGCATGCTGCTTTAATTAAACCCATTTGCATTCTACCTAGGAATTGCAACTCATTCTATTTGTTCTTTGAAAAGTCGAGTTTTTTTAAAAAAATATATTTTTTTGCTTCAGTGGCTGCAATTTCAAGGGAAAGGGTTTAGAAACGAATCCCATGTGTTTCCAATTGGGTGAATTGTTTGTGTGTAAAGTTATTTCCTAATTTTTTTTTCAATTAACATTGGGTCCTGGAGGAGTACTCTGGATAAAGGCCCGAGTTGCTCTTTGGTTAAGTAGAAGAGCACAAAGCTTTGTTCAGGGAACCCGATCCTCTGATTAGTGAGCAGGTCAACCCTCACCTTAATTATTTCTTTTAAAAAAACCCAAAGGCCTTTTTATGATCATTTGAGAGTTTTTTAGTTGTTTTTTTTTTTCCCCATTCTCAATCAGATAAACATTTTGGCTTTGGTACTTGATTCTTGAGGAAAAACAAAAGAAAAAACACACCTTACTATCAACCATACTTGTGATGTTAATGATCACTTTGTTTTTGTTCTGAACTTTCCACTTCAGGCAGATTTCTAAGCATCCAGGCAGAAGCGATATGAAACACAGGTAATCTAGGACCATGTGGCTTATTGAGACAAATAGGACCTCTGAGGAATTAGAAGAGTTAATCATTCACAAATGAGGGGCATGGGCTGACAAGGGGAGACTTTGTCCTTAAAGAATGGATGTATCTCTTTTCTAGGTCTAGCTGTAGCTAAAACCTTCAAACCCAATATTTGAAACTTGGATCCTATTTCTCAAAACTCAAAGAGAAATTGGAGAAGAGAATAAACATTTTTAAAGAAACACAGGTGTTGTTAAGGTGAACTAGCTCGCAAAATGGCAGTATCTGTCAATGGGCAGGGCTGGTCTGGATATGGAATTATGGAGAAGGCAGGACTTGCCTTTGGTGTAGAAAAATAGATGGGAAGTCAGCACTTTCCTACTGCAATGCATTCCTATTGTATCCATTACTGTTGATTCACTTATGAATTTATTTATTCATTCCATTATTATGTCTTGAACTTCTGCCAGTTGCCAGGCACTGAAGATACAATAGTAAACCATACAGTTTTATACCCAGTCCTTATGCTACTTATAGACAAAGAAGAATGCACACAATTACACAAGACATAACTATGCCATATGATCCACACTATTGTAAGGGAAGGCCAAGTAGCTCTGGGAACACTAATGGGAACACCCAACAATATTTGGGGATGGTCTTGATCTGTCAGCAAATGAATTCCCGGAGGAAGTGGCATCTTAGCTGAGACATGAAAGTGTGAGCCAGATAAAGAAGAACTAAAGGCAAAAGGGGAGGGAGAAGAAAAAAGAAAGTTCTGATGGTACATTGGAGGAACTAGAAATTTGTTGTGTCTTTGGTATAAAGCTTGGAAGAGGCTGTAGAAAACATGGCTGAAGTGAGCAAATATTGAGTCATGCTGATCTGAGACCTGACTCCTGAGGCCTCCACAGGCTTAGAATCAGATGGAGGTCTGATCTTTTCCAGAACTTGGGCAAATCACTTCTGAGCCTCATTTTCCTTGTATAATGGGTATATTCCTACTTTATAGGATTGAATGGTAAGTTAAAAGACAGAATATGTCTGTACGTGGAGTATCAGAGGATTCATTAATTGGGAGCTATAGCCATTCCTTTTATGATGGTCAAATATAATGGAATTCCAACAAGCAACAATATCTCAGAGAAAGTAAACTCTATTGCCATCATTTTAGGAATCAGTAAGGCTAGCCACGCAGGTATTTTGGGCTAAAGTAACTTCCTGATATGTGTCAGTTACTTATTCTCTATGAGCAGCTAATGCTGTCCAAATATCACACAAGAGAGCAAAGATTTCCCAATATAAGCAGTGGAGTCACTTGATAAAATAACATTTTAAGCATTGTCCTACATTCATTATCCTGGTCATTCATGCTGCTTATTCTCAAATTGCCATCACATTCCCCTGTAAGTGAGCCCAGGAAGTAAATTAAATAAACTAATGACCATATGCAAGGTTTACTAATATATGAGATACCTTCTTTTGTTATCAACCTTAAGACTTACCTTATATAATAAAAGGGTAATATGCAAATTGACCCTAACAGCAGAATGACTGGGAATGACTGGTCACTCTGATACACAGTGACCACCAGGGGGCAGGCACTCAATGCAGGAGTTGCCCCCTGGTGGTCAGGGCGCTCCCATAAGGGAGCTGTGCTCAGCCACAAGCCAGGCTGCCAGCTGCCAGCACAGCAGTGGTGTTGGGAGCCTCTCCACCTCCTCAGCAGTACTAAGGATGTACAACTGCAGCTTAGGTCTGCTCACTGTTGGCAAGTGGACATCCCCAGAGGGCTCCCGAGCTGCCAGAGGGATGTCTGACTGCCAGCTTAGGCCTGATCCCCCAGGGAGTGGGCCTAATCCAGCAGGTGGACATCCCCTGAGGGGTCCCAGACTGCGAGAGGGCACAGGCCTGGCTGAGGGACCCCCCAATTGCACAACATTTTGTGCACCGGGCCTCTGGTGGTAAGCATAATAAAAAAAGAGAGGGGAAAAAAAAAAACGACCAGAAAACAAACAAATACCCAACCCTGTTATTATTGTGGATAGTTTCTTAAAAAAAAAAAAAAGTGGCTCTATTGCTCTATTGATATTCCTACAGACCTTTTGATTGTTAGATACAAACATTCAAACCTCTCTCTATAGACAGATAGACAGTAGGAGGGCACTTATAAATCAAAACGTTTTTCCTGAGCCAGAAAGCAAAGGTCATTGTCTAATTTCCTTTAGGATGGGGCGTGGTTTTTCTGTATGAGCACTGTATCACACCTGAACTGGGAATTTACTCCATACGAGGAACCTGGGATCATAGAGATAAAGCATATGCCTTATGTCCTTACGGAGGCCCTCAGTCTGCTGGGGACACAGCCAGCCAGTGGGCTAGTGCTTCTTTATTCATTATTTTCCAATGTACAGCAACTGTGCTAAGTGCTTTATATGTTTAATTAGAGTTGATCCTTCAAACAACCCTTTGAACTTGGCCATCTTGACTTCAATTTGCAGATAAGAAAATTTATGTCTGGAGTGGTTAGTACTCATGACTTGCCCAAGGAGAGCTAGGTAACAAGTGGCAGAACCTTACCTGAGTTTTGGACTCTAGGCCATACCACCCCTTCATTCCTATAGCAGGAAAATAGGTCGCTTCGCTGTGTGGTATGAAATGTACTAAGTGCTGTGGAAACAACAATGACAAAAGGCAGGGGAGAAGACGGAGCCAGAGCAACTTTCCAAAGGAGGTGGCCTCTGCACCGAGTTTTGAAGGCTGAGGAGCTGGTCAGGTGAAAACACCAGGAAAGGAGACACCCTGTGAGGGAGAGTGAGCAGCATTTCAAGAAGAGAACGGCTGCCTGGCCAGTGTGCTTAGTGATTGAGCATCGGCCCATGAACCAGAAGGTCAAGTTCAATTCCCAGTCAGGGCACATGCCAGGATTGCAGGCTTGATTCCCAATAGGGGGCTTGCAGGACACAGTCCATCAATGATTCTCTCTCATCATTGATGTTCCTACCTCTCTCTCCTCCCTTCCTCCCTCTGAAATCAATCAAAATATACTTAAAACAAGAAGAGAACGGCTTCAAGGAAAGAGAGGAGGCTCAGAAGAGCTCTGGGCTATCTGTGCCAGTAAAGGGACCACGTGGGAGAGATGATCTAAAATTCATGTCTCTTTGGCTTCTATATGGATAATGTTTTTATTTATTTATATCCTGCCTTGTTCCACAAAGGTTTTGAGGTAAGAGTCATTACATGGTTTTTATGCAGTGACCTTCCT
The DNA here is from genome assembly GCA_004026665.1 of Murina feae. Classification (NCBI taxonomy): domain Eukaryota; kingdom Metazoa; phylum Chordata; class Mammalia; order Chiroptera; family Vespertilionidae; genus Murina; species Murina feae. The sequence goes on along the minus strand of PVJC01004040.1, from coordinate 21,856 downwards.
AATTAAGCTTTTCTCGGCACTGTCATGTTCATCTTTGTATTCCCTGAGCCATATGCGGAGAGATGTGCATAAAAGTTGAGTTGAATTTACATACTTTGAGCACACTGTAAGTAGTTAGCAAGGGCAACTGGTCGCAGAAGCTTGGTGGGTGGCAAGAAAAGCTGGGCCAAACTTAAAATTGCTTAGACTGAATACCATATTTCACTGAATATAAGATGCCATCGATTACAGGGCATGCTGTTACTTTATGGCTACTAAGGAAAAACAGAATGCTTCAAATTCAACTGTAACACAATGTTAGATGCCATCTGATTTCAGGTATGTTAATATATATAAAAATGTGTCTTTAAAGAAACGATATATGATGATGATACTACCCTCCCTCATAGTCAGAAATTCTGACAAGTAGTGATAGTCTGACTCAGTGAGAGAAAATGAATGGCAATTTGCCGAACAATCTGCACCCTAAAGATTCTGCAAACACTTTGATCCAACAACTGTACCTCTAGGAACTGAGCCTAAGGAAATAAACATTGAAGTTCCTAAGGATGTCATCACAGAACTATATGCAGTCATAAAAAATGAAGAAATAACCTAAAATCTTCACTTTATAATATACATAGGGTGACCCAAAAATGTATACACATTTTTTAAAATATATTTTATTGATTTTTTACAGAGAGGAATGGAGAGGGATAGAGAGTTAGAAACATCGATCAGCTGCCTCCTGCACACCCCCACTGGGGATGTGCCCGCAACCAAGGTACATGCCCTTGACCGGAATCGAACCTGGGACCCTTGAGTCCGCAGGCCGATGCTCCATCCACAGAGCCAAACCAGTCAGGGCAATGTATACATATTTTAATAACTGATAGCTCAGTTTTGAAAATAAAATGTATCTTAGCAAACACTGCCTTTATAATTATTCAAAGTGTGTGTATACATTTTTGGGGACACTCTATATTATGTTAGAGTTATATAATACATTAAAATGATGATAGAGAGATATCTATTTGAATGGAACAAGATTTTATAATACATTAAGCTTTTAAAAATCAGGTAATAAAGTATTTGTTATGGGGCAAAATTACTCCTGTGAAATAAAAATACATTTACACTTCATATTTACATAGGAATAAAGTTTCAAATGACATATAGCTAAATGTTAACAAGGGTTGTCTGGGTGTAGGGAATTTAGTTGGTCTCTTTCTTTTCTCTATGCTCTAATTTTTCAAAACTTGGAAAAACCAAACACTAGTTAGATGGACTTGAAGGAGGTGTGAACTTTAAGTAGTCAGATGGACTTTAAGATGCTTGTGGATGATGGAAAATTGACTGCCTTCACTTAGAATTTCATTTTTTTATGGAGTAGGTACCTGAATCTTTCCTGCTCCATAAATGGGCATGGCTGGGCTGGTTCCAACAGAGGGTCCAACTACCTGCAGGTGGTTCCAAGTAAGTCCCAGGTTATAAGGTGTGGATAAGTTGATTGATTTCCAATGGGAAACACAGCTTTGTCATCTGAAATTTCCCCTCAAAAGTTGGTACCTAAAATGGGAAAATAAACACCACAGATCCCACTATGCCAAAGGTCTGGGAAACTCCACCTTTGAGGTATAACCTTAGTCTGAGGCAAAGTATGAGACCCTGAGCTCAGAGAAGGCAAGTTCCAGGTCCTACAGGTGGGAGGGAGGGTGATGGTCACAGTCAAGGTCGGCCTCAGTTTTTACATTTATCATGGCTAAATGGTCATTTCTCTGAATCAACCTCTAAGTACCACACCTGCTACAAATTCACTTTTTTTGCAAGTTACTTATAATTCTTCTCAGACAAAGTCATTTTCTATTAGATATAGGTTGGTAGCCTAAATCCCACTTTCAGGATGAAGCCCAACCTTTTGACTATATCTATTTACGAAGTGATCTGGTTCTCCCAAGGTTCATAGTAGGCATAGTGTTTGTGTGACTAATCATAGAATTCCTGCTCGAATAGGTAAGACTGTAACTATGCATTCAACTTGCATATTTTATCCCCAAACACGTGAGTTGCCTTTTGATATATTTTTTCAATCTAGCTTTATATTTATTTATAGCTTGCTTTAAAAAATAAGCTGTCCTTCCTGCTTTTCAACATTATATATCTCACTCATCCATAATGTAAAACTCAGTTCATATAAAAGTTTTATTTTGCAATCAATTTTTATTTACTTGTTTATAGACTTAGGTTTGTCATTCTATTTGTCAGCTCTGCAAGGTTTAATCCTTTTGCAATATATTTATCAATCACCCGTCTTTCTTTTATATAATATTAGATAGTTATAACCTAAAAAGGTAAAATATAGATTTCAAGTGACATGGAAACCTAGGTTAGGGGGAGAGGGGATGGTATTTGGGGCTTGTGTGGGTACTCTAACTGGCATTCACGGTTTGTATTTCTTGCATTACTTTTCTCTTCTGAATAATAGCACCGTTGCTTCTTTGGGAAAACAATCTTTCCACTTCGTGTTGTCTTAATGGGGTTGCCAAACCCTGTGCCGTGCCTTCCTGGCTGCAACTCTAGGCCTGCTAATCGACGTACCTCATCCTCTTGGCCAGGATAATTGACTCAGGTATGGGCACCTAATCCAAACCCCAACTATCAGAGAACTTTCTGGAATTACTTCTCGATGGTCACTGAAAAAGGAGCATTTTCATCTTCTTTTACATCTTGGATTGAGAGCCATGGCAACATAAGTCTGGAACTAAACCCCACTTGTTCGGGCCACGTGGGAGAAGCTCATTAGCAGGAGGGAAAACAAGGCTCCCATCTAAGGAGAACCAGAGCTGAAAGGGAGCGCAGTGACAGGCAGACACATTTAATGATGGGTCCTTAGAAACAGGATGCCACCTCCACCCTTTGATTTCTCAACAAAATCTTTTTCTTTTTTTGGCATGAGCTTGTTGGAGTTATGTTGCTAACATTTACAACTGCCCAAATTCTTGACTGATCCTCTGATTACCTTCCAAATCACACTAGGTACATGCTCCCTATGCATGTAGCTTGGGCTTTCCCCAGTTGACTTCTCTGTCATGAGAGAATCCATGTAGGCATTGTTTTCTTAAACTAGCATGACAGCATGGTTGCACTAAAAGGAGTATGAGTGACAAAAGCCCGGTGCCGTATTTTCCATAAGCGGTGGTCTGACCATAGACATGTGCCTCGTCCATTGACTCCCTGGTCCTCTTCAGACTTCAGTCCCGAACGGACACATTTGCCCGATCCTGATGCGATTCCTTGCAATGACTCAGCAGAACTCAGAAGACACAGGTTTCCTGGATTGTGACTTCTTGGTTCTCAAGATTATCGAAGACCATTTAGAAAAAAAAAAAATTAAGAGGCTTCATAAGCTGCGGTGAGATTTTACAGACATCCAGGCTGACTTTAGAAGGCAGCTGGAAAACAGGACGCTCCTCCGCCCACCCTCTCCTTTCCCAAACAAATGCCATATGTCTGTTCACGATGCATTCTGGCTCACTGCTTTGTGGTTGACCTTCGATACTGAAAAGATGCCAAAACACTTGGGACCTAGTTTTCCTTTCAGCTCGTTGTTAGTCATATTTAATACGGTTGAGGGGAAAATGATTATTGTGATAAGCAGGACCACCGTTTTTAAAGCAGTTCATCGGTGAGATAGATCTCTAGTTAATTCAGGATATTTATAATCGTTCACTGAAGATGGAGCCTTTTGGGGGTCTTGGAAAATGATGTTTCTGTTATCTGGTGGGGAGGGGGAAGGGAGCTGTTCAGAATCACTTCAGTATTTGTATCATCTTATAACATCTAAGAAGTAGAACAATTTCACTTCCTTTTCCTAAGTACCATGAATTCAATTCCAGATTACTATGTTGGATGTAGAACTGTTAACAGTGGGGTTTGCTCTTTTGCGTGTGGCATGATAGAATGATGAATCTTCTTACTGCATTGATACAGTACGTGGGATTTCACCTCAAAGTTAAAATGGCTTTCCTATTGTTCTTTAGGGCTGCTAGGCAAGTACCACAAAGTAGGTGGCTTAAAGCAACAGAAATGTATTGCCTTGTAGTTCTGGAGGCTAGGTGTCTGACAGCAAGGTGTCAACAGGACCATACTCCCTCTGAACGTAAAGGGAGGATGTTTCTTTGGTTTTTCTATTTTCTGGTATTTCTGACAATACTTGAAAGTCCTTGGCTTGTAGATATATCCCCCAGTCTCTGCCTTTGTGGTCACATGGCTGCCTTCTTCCTGTGTGTCCCTCCTCTGCTTACAAAGACATCAGGCATTGGAGTTGAGACCACTCTAATTCAGCATGACTTCATTTTAATGTGATTATATCTGCAAAGATCCTATTTCCAAATAAAGCCACCTTCTGAGGTGCTGTGTTAGGACTTCAAAATATCTTTTTGGGGAACACAATTCAACTCAGCACAGTTTTATTGTTCCTGTTTATAATACTAATACATTCTTGTTATAAACATAGTAAAATTATTAAAACAAGTATAGAGATTGTTAACAATTTGGTGAACATATTTTCAAATATCCCTCATACAAACCAAATGGTTTCTTTCTTTGCTACCGGAAGAAGTAAAGTTGAAAGACAGAGTTAAAGATGTCTGTAGGTTTATGCAAATTATAATAAATGATGTGATATGCCTTCCCCCTCCTCCTTTTTTTAGGGTCCCACTTGTGCAACTACCTCTTTGGGATAAATGTTTATGTATAAAATGTCTATATAGAATGAAAATATATATTTTTATTCATATCACCAAATTATCCTTCAGAAAGATGAGCCAACTCTTACCAATGACACATGAAAATTCTGGTTTCTCCCTCCTATTTTGCCCTGTTGATTACAGTATTATGAGTATATACATTAAAAAATTTTAATTTATGATTATAAATATGTCCTTCTTTATGGAAGTCTAATACACACCCTTCTTTCTTTTTGGGTAACAAAATAAGTTCATAATTTTATCAAGTGTTTTCATAATTTGATTTTTTAAATCTTTACATCTTTGACCAATCTAGTATTGTTGTTGTTGTTTTGGTGTGTTGGGGGGGGGGCGAGGGGGGAGGAGTTGCAATCCAGAAATTCCATTAGAGTTGCCGTTTCATTTCTTTGTTTTGATTTTTAATTCAATCTAAAAATGTGTATTGCTTAAGGATGTCAGTGTAGAAATTCATCGTGTTTCCTGTCCCCCTTTCCAAGGGATCAGGTTTTAATGAAAGACCTTACACTAATTCACCGAAAAATGCATTTTTAAAAAGCAATCAGGACATAATGTCAAACACATAGTAATAAGCAGTACTTTTAGCCTCAATACTCACAGTTAATTGAATTTCTCAGCAATCTTGCTATAAATATCTCCTTTCTCTCCCACTCAAAATCGCTTATGAGATTGTAAGACTAGATGACACTCTAGGGTTAATATTTCATCCATTCTAATTTGTTTCCCTTAAGTTGCAATATTGGCAAACTTGGGCCTTTTAAGTTACCATTAATTCAAATTACTTGCAAAATCATCTCCCAACTATCTATAATGGGCTGGAGGTTAACCCCTCTAGTTCAGAGAAGTACTGAACATTTTTTTTTTTTGGTAAAAATATATTTTATTGATTTTTTTACAGAGAGGAAGGGAGAGGGATAGAGAGTTAGAAACATTGATGAGAGAGAAACATCTATCAGCTGCCTCCTGCACCCCCCCCCACTGGGAATGTGCCCGCAACCAAAGTACAAGCCCTTGACCGGAATCTGGGACCCTTCAGTTCGCAGGCCGACGCTCTATCCACTGAGCCAAACCGGTTATGGCGATATTGAACATTTTGATGGCAAAAAAGATACCACCGTTCAGCGGGAAGTATGTTGTTCCCCAGAGAAAATCTGTAGGGACTCATATGAGAGGTCCCAAATCAAGGTTACCCATACAGTGTCTTCAGCTAAAGTAAGACACCATCTCTGAGTCTCTCTGTCTCTTTCTTTGGACACTCGTGGATTCACCATTGGCCCTTTACTGTTAACTGACCATTGGGCTGGCAGGTGACTCTATCTAATCTTTCAAGGAGAAGCAGCCCGAATATCTTGTCTCAGACGGACAGCATTTTGTCAGTGACTTGCTATTTAGCTGCATCAGTCAGCCTTATCTCTTTAAATGAACAAATGAGTATAAATTAAAGTTTTAGTCTCAGAATGTAACATCAATGGTATTTTCACTACAAGCAGTTTCATAATGGTCTCATTGCTGCTCCTTAGCGCTACACTGAGATGTTTAGCTGGCAGGATTGCTCCTATGTATATTCTTTGAAAACAGGTACCCAGGTAACCATAGCAATGGTGTCTCCAGGCAGGAAGGGAGGGAGGTGGGAAACTATTTCATTAATTGAAGGAAAGAGATTAGAAAGAGGTTTGCAAGCTGTAGACCAGAGACACACAGAAAGAGGAAGAAAGGAGATTTCACAATCTTATTTTCATTATTAAATTATGCAACTCAGAGAAACTTCAAAGTATTAGAAGGATTTAAAGAAATAATAAGGTTAAATAAAGGAGCTTTCTTAGCCTTTCCACATTATTACAATGATTGCTCTGCAATAGGTTTTATTTAGTTGGGTTTTTATATAGTTGGACTGAACCTCAATGTGTCTCCTGAGAAAGCAGAATTATGTCCTGTGATGGAAGATGAAAAAAGGAAGACTATTCACATAGGCAAGAAAGCTATGTAGGTAGAATAGGAGTTCTATTTATTTCAAGTTGATAGCACCGGAATAAGCTAATTTTATCAGCAAAATTCATTTTCAATTATACTTCTCTGCCCTCCCTCCACCCTTGGTAGTCTTAAAAAATTATTTGAAGGCTAAATAAATATTGTGGAGGAAAGAGGGCATTTGGGTTGATATAAAGAAAAAACCAAATGTCTCTCAGAGGAGACTAATGTTTTGCTTTCATTGAAAAGGTGCTGCAAATTAGTGGTCAGATCCATTTGTGTTATCTAACCAAATATGCCTGTGTATAACTTGCTGCTTTGACTGTCTGACAGAAATTTTCTAACAGGCAACATAGGGTTTGTAAAAACCCAATTACCCAGATAGACAACCTGACTTCTAATATACATCGATCATAGTTTGCAGAATTTCTTTTCAAATTAGGTCAAAATACAGCATGTTAGCGACCTTGTTGAATCTCTCTAAGATCGGCTGGATGCCCACTTTGGAGCTCTCTACATGCATATCGTCTAATTAATACAGGAGGAAAAGCAGCTGGAAAACATTCACTGTCACCATTACTACCAGGAAAACAAGGACTTGGCTTTTCCTTTAGGATCTGTTCCTCAAAGGGTAAATCCATTTTCAGTCCCTGGGAATTTTATTTACAGAATTGTAGAAAGCAACCTAAAACTGGGTGGCTAATTATTAACCAAATGGATTTGATTTTAAAACAAACATTTATTTTTTTCTGCCAAACAGATTTCTATCTTGGAAAGCAACTAATCCCCAGAATTAGGCCAGAATTCATGGTCTGAATGACAATAGCTGTTTGGGTACGTCTAAGTCCAATGCAATGAGGACCTTGCTCCCCATTGCAACCCAGAGGCTTTTAGTTACAAGGAACTGAAGTTGTGCAGCTGCGGCTGCTGTTTTTCAAGGGATGTGTTTCCAGGTTGCACCCACCTGGAAAACTAATGGGAAATAAAAATTTGTTTTCCTGAAGGTTTTGAAGACAGTGGGGTAGGCATTTTCAGCCTTGTCATCATGGATAACATGGTATAATGTTATGCACACATGAGTCTCCTTTTAGGAGGCAGAAAATCATGCATGGAAATCTAATTTGAGAAATAATACTGCTGATAGAGTGGAAGAAGAACCACTGTTTCCAGTAGGAGCTCAGGGCTAGAAAGGGCAGTAACACAAACTGGTGTCAGGTCTTTTAAATAACAAGTTGCTACTATGGACCCCAGCACATCATCTGCTGCTGGGATCTCTTACCATACAAAGACCAGTACTGCTAGGACTGTGCAGTGGCTGGAGGGTGACCAGAAGGCTGAATGGGATTTCTTACATTTGTGTTGTTAATTCTAATCCATTATTTAGTTTTCGAGGCAACCTAGTTCTTGTTATTTGGATTTTATAAAATGATTCATCCAAAACCTCTTTATTCATCTCCTACACTATAGCCACTTAAGCAACAGCCTTATACAAAAGGGTATACAATTAGCAAATAGCGAGGATAGCACAACTCCCCCAGAACACACTTTAGCATTCAACTTGCAGGCGGTACCAGATGCAGAGAGACAAGTCCTGTTTTTATTCCTTCAAGAAGGGGCTTTGGGTTCTTTTGCCTGGAGTGTAACACAACACCAGCAAAAGCAAACGCTCGCATCTTAAGTGGTGCTTGAATTCATGTGGCAGTTGGTTCCTCCTTTCCTAGTTTCAGGGTGTAAGCTAGGATACCCCATTCAAAGTTATCCCTTAAAAAGACAATGTGATCGATGGTTTTCCTTTCTGAGCCCCATGTCTGTGGCTTAGTCTTAGCAGCTTAGATGACTGTGGGTCTATTAACATGAACTAGAACGGTAAGTGGTGAGTATTTTTGTTATCCAAAATCACACAGGAACTGCCAGGCCAAGAGATTACAATTTGTCACTGAATGTGGATGTATGGAGAATTGTATGTAGAATATATAAAACCTTCTCTACACCTGATTTGCATTGCAAATAGGGAAGTTAACCAGCTGTCTTAAGGAAATAACATTAATAAAACATGGCTTCACTACTGTAAATGCTCCATTCATGCCAGAGGAGGCCAAGGCTATTACAGAAGGATTGTTTCCATCTAAACAGTCCCCATCTCAGGCACTTTCCCTCAAGAGTGGCTGCCAATAGGATGGGGGGCGTTTCAGGCAGCTTTGGCAAATACTCAGCAGAGGGAGGCTGAGAAGAGGCTTTCTCTAGAAATCCAAAGCCTGGTTCAGAATCCTACATCTTGTTCTGTGTTGCACATCCTTGCAACAGGAGAGACAGAAACCTGCTCTTCAACTCCACCTGAGCCCAAAAGAACAAACTAGAACTCTCTGTGTGGCCAGTGACCAGACAAAACTCATTGCTTGAGGCTGAGAAAAATACTCTGTGATATGATGCAAAAGAGCCTTAGTTGGTTTACAGTCAACACTCAAGACCTCTGAAGATTCGAAATTTTACCCTCCTGGACATTAGTTGTATTTCCACCCAGCATTGACTCTCTGTTCTGTGACAGCAATGCCCCTATTCTATTTTGGGGCATATCTCTTCTACATTCTCTGCCCCTGTGCTCTGTGACTACTTCCGGACTTTCAAAAGCAGAGCATGTGACTAAAGCTACATCAATCAGTGCATTCCACCCTCTGGTGACTGGGTCAGGGCCAGCAGGGACCAGCATGGTCAATGGGGCTCAATGAAATTCATTTCTGTGGGGTTTCTGGAACTGTTGGAGAGATGGACTCTCAGTTGCTGAGCTTAGTGTTTGGAGCATGAGTTGATCGCATCTTGGAGCTGCAGCCAGGGAAGGGAGCCAACAGCCAAGAAGTCAGGTTGAGAGATCAGGAGAAAGAAAGACACTAGATGCCAACTAACATGGTTTGAGGCCTTATACTCTACTAGAGGCCCGGTGCACAAAATTGGTGCATGGGGGGGGGTGGAGGGAGGAGTGTCCCTCAGCCCAGCTTGCACCCTCTCCAATCTGGAACCCCTTGAGGGATGCGCAACTACCCATTTAGGCCCAATTCCACTGATCAGACATCCCTCTCATAATCCAGGACTGCTGGCTCCAAACCACTCGCCTGCCTGCCAGGCTAATCACCCCCTAGCCACTCCTCTGCCAGCCTGATCGATGCCTAACTGCTCCCCTTCCATCCCAATTGTCCCCAACTTCCCTCCTCTGCAGGCCTGGTTCCCCCCCAACTGCTTTCCCCTACAGGGTTGGTCCCCCACAACTGCTCTCCCCTACCAGCCATCTAGTGTCCACTTGTGTGTTGGACTGATGATCAATTTGCATATTACTCTTTTATTAGTTAGGATGCCCAAGGCCAGCCCTATCCTGCTACTCTTTTAAGGAGATAATACATTCCCTTGTCAATTTGGATGGGACTTTCTGTGAGAGCCCTAATGGCTATGCACATCTCTCCTGTTTTACCTCCCACCACTGCAGTTGTCCATCTAACTATCATTTCCTTCTTTGGAGCCATCATAAGTACACTCAGCTTATCCACATACACCTTTGGCCATGTGTCTTTAGGAGGACTCTAAGTATTGCACCAGCCGCAGAGAAGTGTGTACTTCTATAGGAGTTAGGCCTGTGTCTCACAGTTGCCAAGAGAGGCCAGGTCTCTTGCTTGAAGATATGTCAAAGGAAGGTGGCCAAAGTTATAATATATTTCAGAGGTTTACATTTCATAAATAAATAAATGCTTTTAGCATAAAACAGGCTACTACATAGGTGTGCCATGCATGACATAATTAACAGATTTAACAAACAGTTAAATCTCAGTGCCAAAATATTTGGGGAGCATGGATACAACATTAAAGGATGTGAGCGCTGTCATCTTTCAATCCTGGACAGTAGCTCTGTGATCATATACAACCTCATGTAGAGATAAGGCTGCTCATTGAAATCTGAGATGCCTCATGATCGCGAGGCCCAAGTGAATGGCCCTTCTATCTGAGCTTGGCAGTCATTCAGATTTACTGCTGGGGATGGAGTCCAGATTCAAATACAACACTGTGTCGGGAGTAGGACTCTGCAATCACTATGCATTGAAAGCTCCCAGGTAACTTAATATAACTGGTCCACTTGGTGTTTGGGCACCACTGACGTGTATTATCTTTAGCACTTTTCTAATTTAGAAGTTCAACTCTGCCTACCTGAATAATCTAAAAATAGTATCATCATGATGTTCTTTATCTTCCCAAGGGGGGGAGGGAATACTAGTAGCTCTCTTTTTTCCTTTCCTGCCCTTTGATTTTATTGTTTTCCTGCTCTTGCAGGTCTCTATTTTCTATAATAATCATTTATTTTTTTATAAACCAGGTGAACCACACCGTAAGGTGCTGGTGGTGACTTCCTTTACCTCCTTTCATTCCTGTGAGTGGTAACAGCTCTTCATCAGTGTCTTAGCGAGACTGTTGTTCAAGATGCCTCGCATGTGATCCAAGCTAAGATAACCAGGTTTTCTCTCTAAAGAATTTGGACCTTGAGCTAAGCAATGCAAGTACAGAAAAAAAATAACCAGGGTCAGGCTGATTCATTCTGAATAGCTTCCAGATGACACAGTCAGTTAGATACCTGCATACCCTGAGCTGCCCAGGTTCCTGCCCTTTCTCAGCTAGACTTGGAATTTGCTGAACTACTCACGTTCTGCCAACAATTTCCTGTTTTGCTAAAGTGAGCCCGAGTTGGTTTCTGTTGCTTTCACCTGAAGATCTCTATAAGGTACAATGTCACAAGCAGTCCTGTCCTCTGGATTTGTGGTAGAGTATAGCCAGCATGGAGGGAGAATGTGCGAATGACTGTTATATGACTACCCGTGGCTGTTATGTGTGTGAGTAACAATCTTTAGCAACAGGCTGACCTGGAGACAATTTTAGCAAGTGAATCGGTCCCAGCAGATAACAGTGAGAGGAATGGGAGCTATAAGCACAGTATAGGGGTACAGCTGCAAAGATAAAAAAGCCTCATACCTGAAGTTAACAGATGAAATCTATAAAAATTTAAACGCTATTTAGAAGCTCTGGCTTCACAAGCCAAAAGCCAAGTTACATGCCTTCCCACTCGAGACAGATCTCTGACTTATAACTTAGAAAATACAATAAAGAATGCTCATGAGTCCACATCTGAGGAGAAATATTGATTATGAATAAATAAGCAATATGGCTTCGGATAAAGTATTTACTTCCTCCATTTACTTGACCCATAGCTGTTTCATTAAAAATACACACAGCCTAGCTGGACGGCTCAGGTGGTTGGAATGTCATCCTGTACACCAAATGGTTGCAGGTTCCACTCCCAATCCGGGCACATACCTAGGTTGTGGGTTTGAGCTCTTGTTGAGGCAGATGTGGGAGGCAATTGACTGATGTTTCTCTCTCATATTGATGTTCTTCTCTCTCTCTTCCTTTCTCTAAAAATAATTTTAAAAAGACGCACACAAAACATATCCTCAGGTGAGGATTAAAAAATCCACGCACACACATTTACACAAACATACTTATATTTGCAAGTTACAATAGGTCTGAAATACAATACTATAAGTCATTCGCAGAGCTGTTACCAAGGCATTCTGGGTATAGTTTTATCACCCTGGGAACAATGGAAACAGCCAGCTGCAAAATGATGGTGGAACAAGAATTGTACTGTGAACTGAGGGGGACTTCACATCAGTGGGGGAAAGCAAAAATGAATTCAGAGAGGTTAATTCAGTTGGCGAAATACTTGCCATTTAAGAGATACAAAACTGAATTTGATGACTTGCCGGAGGAAGTGAAGCCCAGCTAGTGAAGGGGTGAACATAGTATAATGACCACCATTTATGGAGTGCTTAGTCTCTGTTAATCATTGTACTGAGCCCTTTAGCAAACACTAGCTCCACTGTTTTTACAATAAACTAGAGGTAATTATTATTCCATGAACTCTTAAATACACGCTTCTATGATAACAGTTCTTAAGAGTGTGTCCAATGGCAAACCCCTATGTAGAATGCAAACATGTAGAAACTTTTTTCTTTAATCCTCACCCAAGGATATGTTTCTAATGATTCTAGAGAGAGAAGGAGGGAGAGAGAGAAAAAAAAATTGATGTGAGAGAGAAACATCAATCAACTGCTTCTCACGCACCCTGACAGGGGGTCAAACCCGAACCTAGGTATGTGCCCTAACCTGGAATCGAACCTGCAACCTTTTGGTGTATAGGACGATGCTCCAAGCAACTGAGCAATCTGGCTGGGGCAAGTGTGGGTATTTTAACAAGACACTCAGAGTCAGAAAATAGGTAGAGATGAGTTCCAAGAGAATTGCAGAAGCTCTGATAAATAGCATCAATGAGCTTGCTCAGCTACTAGAGGGTAACTTCAGTGTTAAAATCGGGAGTGAGTGCTCTACTAGCTGGTATCTCTGTGTTAACTAGGGCATGTGTATGCGGGTAATTTTCTTTTCCCTAAAATGCCATGCTTCCTCAGCATGTCCTGAAGAGGAAAAGATAACATCATTCACTTTTAACCAGAGAGATTTTGTTTTTGACTTGGGAGCTAAATGGGATCAATTTCTCTCCCCTCTCTGAGTACCTCATTCTTTCTGGAAGGTATTTTCTTAGTCTTAATTCTCCAGGACCCCCAGTGGATTAGAACACCTTATTAATGTGGAATGATAAATGCTGGAATGAATCCAGCATTTTCAGATAGCAGATGAGTTAGGCCTCTGGCAATCTTATGAGTTGAGAAGAGAGTGCAGACCTGCAGAGAAACCCAAGCTCCAAGTGCATCCTTGTAAACACATGTTGAGGGAATGGTGGCGATCGAGCTACTGTGTGTTCCCTTCACTCAGCTCTTACCCAAGGAAGCTTGTTTCCTCATCAGTAAAATAAACCAAATTCATTGCCACAGAGTGGTGTTTCCCAGATTTCGCTGACCATCAGAATCAAGAGCCACCATTTCTTCGATCGCTTGCTATATGCCAAGAACCATGATAAATGTCTTATCTTCCCAACAAACCTGCCAAGTAGGAATCATTTCCCTTATTCATTGATGAGGTCACAGACCCAGTGAGGCTGGATTATTTGGCTGTACCACATCTAGTAAGAGGCAAAATCATAATTGAAACCTAAGCAGTCTTCCTCAAGAGCTCCCACTCTTACTCATTATGCTAAAATATAACACACCAGTGGCTGGAGCCTGGGAATCGGAGTAATTAAAATCTCCCAGGTGATTCATGCATCCAGCTCAGTACCAGTCGAAGAAACCGCTAGAAAGTCTTTACTGTGCATATAAATCATCGAGGGCAGCGGTTTCCAACCTTCATCATTTCATGGCAACATAAACTAATTACTAAAATTCTGCAGCACAGATACCTTTTTTGCTGATGTTACCAGAAAAATAGGTATAATTTTGATGCATTCACACTGGACAGCTATTGTGTTGGCTGTGGTCATTTTTTAAAAATGTGACAATCTTAGGGAAAAGAGGTCAGTGCCCCTGACTACATAGTCAGGTGTTGCATGTTTTAAAAATTCTTGTGGCACGCTGGGTGAAAATATCTGATCCAGGATCGTGTTAAATAGTGGAGACTGACTCATCAGGTCTGGGTGTGGACCTGCATGCCTGCATTTCTAACAAGGGCCAGAGGATGCCAAGGAGGCTGGTCCTTGACCACATTGTGAGTAGCAAGTCCGTAGAGCATAGCACTCGGTTCTACAATGTTTTCAATTGTTCTCTCATCAAATCGTGAGTCCTTGTGTCCCCAGACAAATTGTAAGCACCTTAAGTAGCTTGTAACTAGACCTATAGAAGTAAAGCCATTCAATGAAAGCTTGGTAAGTAGTTCTTCAGAGAAGTCTTCTCTTTTCAACTCAACACAAGATGAAATGGAGCAAAGAAACCTGCTCCCAGAGGGGAGGCACCTTGGTTTAGGTCTGCAAGGAAGAGCTTACGGATTCGGTCCCTGTATGTGGCCACGTGACAGGTTATCACTGACAATAGTTATCCTTCCAAGGAGTCCTGGAAAAATGGACTCTAAAGAGACAACCACAAAGTCCTTAGAATTCAGGACAAAGGGGAATTACCTGTGTTCTTCAGGACTTACCAAATGATTTAACCCAAATAAAATGGATTCTCTGGCACTGAAAATTGCAAATATTGGTTGTTCAGAATTTTCCATATTGGTTTTTACAAGGTCCTTGCACACATGCATCATCTCACACCATGAACGGAAAGGCTCTGCCTGAATTCTTGACTGTGCTCTTCGTGTTCCTATCTGATCTGCAACTATGTGGAGCTGTCATCACAGAAAACGAATAGCTCTGGTCACTCCCCAAAGAGCTTGCTCATGATTTTATCAACCTTTATTTGACCAAAGATTAGTCTTTTGATCTTGGAAACAAAAATATGTCTCACTCAGTCAGCCAGCTTTTAAAATAACTCAGGATATTGTCATCATGTTTTTTTTTTCTCTTTGATAACTACTTCAAACTCAGAGTGCTTTCCATTCCTCTCATTAACTCTCTGCATGCCACACACGCACACACATACACCAGTTCACAGACTTTAGATTTAACCAATTTCCAGAAGATAATGTAGACATGCATGTAAATATCTGAGAGTGGTGATGACCAGAGGGGCTAGACAGGGGGAGGTGGAAGAGGGTGAAGGAGGGATAAACGGTGATGGAAGGAGACTTGACTTGGGGTGGTGAACACACAATACAATATACAGATGATGTATTATAAAATGTACCCTTAAAATCTATATAATTTTATTAACCAATGTCACCTAATACATTCAATAAAAAATTAAAACACAAAAAAACACATTTCTTATTGGTAAGATATGAATAGCCAAGGATTTCAAGTGGAACACATGCCCAATAGCTCAAGGCCGGCAGGAAAGATGTGTCTTGCTGTCTAGAGGAGTAAGCTTTGACATCGAGAGGACTTGAGCTGCCCTGGTAAGTCTTATTTAGAAACACAGCTTTCCAGATTCTGAGCCCAGCCCTTTTGCTTCCAGAGATGAGGAGTCAGACTCAAGGATTTGCATTTTCATAAGCACCCCAGGTGGTCTTGCTCTAGAAGCTATCAGTTTAGAATGGGAGTCAGTCATGTAAACAAATCATTGCAACCCAACACAATAAATCCAATGACAGGATGAGTAGCATGCACAGCACTAGCAGTGAGGAGGGCGATATTAGGGGTGGTTTTTTCAAAGAGTGTAATTAAGTGGAGTCTTGAGATAAAAGTATGAGTTTAGCAGATGCTGGTAGATAGGCTATAAGCAAACACATCTTCTGAGGTTTAAACAATAAGCTAGTACATATAAAGGTAGGATTGGTAAAGATAAAGTTAGGGGGCAGAGGGAGAAGGTAGAGGCAGCTGACATATAACCTTGTGTAGTTTATATGCTAATCAACCTTAGGGGCACCAATCAGATTATAGTCATCATAATTTTGTGTATTTATTGCAAAGTGTCTGACATATGGCAACAAAATATATTTAAGAAAGGGTGTTTCTTATTGTGCAAAAAATAGTGTGCTAGTGGTGGCAGAAATGCAAGGACTGTATTCCTTGTTTATTTAGTTTTTAGTCTCAAAGATGTACATATCCCTGGATAAAGAACACAGGAAATCCTGGAGGAAAAGCTATAATCACACCCTATGGTATTGACTGCATGTTCAAGTTTACACACCTGCTCAGAATATAAAGGGAACTTCAGAGTGGGGGAAAGTGTCAATAATTGAAGAGGTGGGAGAAGTTAAGCGAGGGGGTGGTCATCAAAGATCTTAATATTTTTCTCCAAATGTTGGTGTCAAGTAATCAATCAATATCCAGAGGTCCTCAGCTAGGACACCGAGTAGCCATTAGCTACAGATCTCCTGGAGCCTCATTCTTTCAACTCCAGACACCATCTATAAAGATATAAAGAACAACACCTTCCATCTCCCATGAAAACCCTCAAGTTGCACTGTCATTGGTCCTCACCTGTGTCTTTTCCAGCCCCTTACTCTGTGGAACTGAGTTCTCATATTTATTCCTAGAACTTCAATACCGGAGCTATTTCATTCCATTTTTGAAGAGAATATCACCTAGTTGATCTACCCATATGAGTATTTCCTAAGTATGACATGTTTTCCTTCCAAGGAGAGATGAGGAATCTATAGTTGCTTGAACTTACTTCATAACTGTGAAAACTAACCATCTCACTTAATAACTATTAAAAATAATATTTCTTCATGACTTTCCATGTATCTACCAATTGTCCTAAATCTTTATATTCAAGACTAGAGGCCCAGTGCACAAAAAAGGGGGGTTCCTCAGCCTGGCCTGTGCCCTCTCACAGTCTAGGAACCCTCAAGGGATGTTCACCTGCTGGCTTAGGCCCACTCCTCAGGTGATCGGGCATAAGCTGGCAGTCAGACATCCCTCTGGCAGCCCAGGAGTCCTCTGGGGATGTCCATTTGCCAGCGGGGAGCAGGCCTAAGCTGCAGTCAGACATCTTTAGCACTGCTGAGGGGGCAGGAGAGGCTCCCACCACCACCACTGTACTGGTAGCCATCAGCCTGGCTTGTGGCTGAGCAGAGTTCCCCATGTGGGAGTGCACTGACCATCAGAGGCAGCTCCTGCATTGAGCATCTGCCCCATGGTGGTCAGTATGTGTCAGAGTGACCAGTCATTCCCAGTCGTTCTGCTGTTAAGGTCAATTTGCATATTACTCTTTTATTATATAGGATTCTCATTTAATACTCACAAGAATTCTGTGATGCAGCTGTCATTAAACCCCATTTAGAAAAGAGAACACCATGGTACAGAAAGGTCAAGGAACTTATCCTGAATCCCACAGTTAATAAATAGCAAAGCCAGGATACAATCTCAGCATTGCCTGATTCCATAAGGCACAGGATTAATCAGTACATAACACTGCCCCTGACCCCTTAGCTTCAAATAATGAGCTATATCATCAATATCATTATGGTAACTAACCTTTTTACGATTTAAGCTCTTTATATGTACTAGCTTATTATTTAAACCTCATAATAACCTTTTGTGGTGAGTTCTATTATCCCCATTTCAGAGATGAGAAAACCAAGGTACAAGATCATCTAATTAGTAAGTGGTTGGAGATGAGACCCAAATTACTCATAATAGCTGTTAGAATATTGTTTAAAACTGCTCCCAACTCTGCATTGTTCTTACATAGCAGTCTTAATGCAGCTAATTCTAACATTTGCAACATGTTCTAACAAACACCTAGAAAAATATACTAAGATATCCAGGATTGCGTAAGGTCTTTGCCTTCAATATAATCCTGGGAAACTAAATAAAATTTTGTAGCAAATAGTCCAAATCTGCCTACCTAACATGTATTGTTGGCATTAATTTTTTTATTCAATTTTTTAGTGATTGACAGATGTTTTCTGAGTGCCTGAAGTTCCTGGGACTGAAAAATCAATTTCAAGTGGATTGGGACATGATTGCTGAGTCCAAGAAGCTTAGTTTGGTCAAGACAACTCAAAAGGAAACCAATGATTACAGTATGGGGTGTCAACAGCTATGACAGGAAACTCCATGAGAACAGGCTCTCTGTCTTATTCTGCTCTATCTCTGCTCAGCTCCTGGCCCAGCATGTGGCATAGAGTGAGAACACGCATGTGTGTGTGAATCAACAGATGTAGTATGGTAGTGTTGAGAGCATGAGGTGTGATAGGGGCTATGTCAGCTGGTGATGGGACAGAGAGTACAATGGACTGGTCCTTGAAGGTGGTGCTTGAACTGGATTATTGAAAATTGAAGAATTAGTAGGAGTGAGCCCTACAAGGGAAGGGGATGTGGAGAGAGGGAGTAGAGGAACAGACAAATGGGAAAGAGCACTGTGAGTGAGTTGTGATTCTGATGATGGGCCTATCAAAGGTTTCCAGGTCTGGCTGGGAGACACACAGAAATGTTAAGTAGTTGACATACTGAGGAAGAACCAGGAAGACAAGAAGCAGGGGGCGAAGGCAATAATGCGAGAGAGAGCTCAAGAGGTCAACTGGAGCCAGATGGTGCTTCTCAAGCTGAGGATTTTCAGCCTGAGCCTGAAAGCCATGGAAGAGCCATTGACAGATTTTAAGCAGGAAAATGTCCCGATCCATTTTAGCTGACTATAAAAGCTTTTCCTGACTCTCCATAGGGATGGCTTTGTGAGATAATGCTACACACTGTTGAGTCAGGACTTACTGAGGAGTGGTTGTCACCTCCAGCGTGGTTCTAGACCGGATTGACTCTATGTCTCCCCTCTAAGGTTCCCTTCTGCTACAAAGGGCATTGCACCTATCAGCTCCTGTCTCCTGTCATACCTACAGAAGCTACTTGGAGAAAAGACAAGCACATGCTCTTTAAATGAAAATCACCCGGACTCTGAGCAGAGCAGGAGAGGAATGGTAATTAGAATGGAAAGCTTCCAGACCTAAATGGAAATAGACCAGGTAGAATAGACAAATTTAAACAAATTAGACTCAGAGCTCAGGTCAACATCCTTCAAGCAGGGCATCAGCCCTCAATCCAAGACGACAGCTTTTCACATGTTTGAGGAAGATAAGCAGTAACTTTCTGAAGTAAAATGACAGGTTTTGTTTCTAGCATGTAGACATTGCAAGCCCTTTTGTGTCATGTGTGGTATCCCCCAGGACACCTGCCACACATTATTCTGTTATTTTCTGCCTTATTTTCTTATTAGAAAAGCAATTTATGCTCATTGTAAAGATTCCAATAGAAAAATAGCTTTAAGTAAAAATTATTCTTCATTTCATCTACCAGAGTCAGCCGGGCACAGCATTTTGGTGCAACACTGGCCCTGGTTTTAGTCCTACGTGTAATAGTGATATTGTTGTTATTTTCTTACTGATACCTTTTAAAGGAATATTATTTGCACAATTTGCTTTTGTTTCCACTTAACATGCTGTGAACCTGTATTTACATCATGATTTCCAATGCCTGCAGAGTATTCAGTTACTTGAATGTCCTATAATTTTGTCAATCTCCTCTTTATTGACACTTGGATTATTCATAATACCAAACAAAAAGCTTAGGCAGAGGGGCTATAACGAACAAACTCTTCTTGTGTTTGGGCTTCTATGATTATTTACTTAAAATAAAGTTCAAGAACTGGAATTGTGGAGCCAAACGGTATGTCTAAAACTTGGGCTGTGTATTGCCAAACTGCCCTCGAGAAAGGTGGTATCGGGTACAACCTCAACAGAAGTGCCTATTTTACCCTATCTTTAACAATCTTAGGTATTTTCATTGGTTCTAACCTTTGCCTACCTGATAGGTGAAAATTGGCATCACATTTTAATATAAATTTTGGTGTTATTTAAATGTTATATTTCCTTGAATACCTTTATATATGATTATTAGGCTATTATTTTTATGTTAGCCTATTTTCTTGTCTTTTGCTTCTATTTCTGTTTGTTAATGCTTTTTATATATTGAGTATTAATCCATTGGAAACCCACTTTATAGACAGAAAATTATAATTTGGTCTAGTCACCTGCAGATAGCCTCCAACTTAAACCCTGCCCCATATCAGTTCCAAGACACTTAAACCTTAGCAATCCTCAGCCAGGAAGACAGTCCCATGGAGAGGAGCTCTTTTCAACGGAAATGAAACATCAGCCAAAAGGGACTTTCTGTGGTGGCCCAGTTAGTACGATGATCTGGTCTGTGACCCACTTTAGCTTTGGCAATTTCTGATCATTGCCTGTGTGTGTCCCTAGAGCACCCAGTGAATTACGGAGTCATTATTTGAGGTGTTTCTGAGAAAAAGAAGTTTGGCAGAAGCTTACTCAGCTAACTTGAGATTCACTTGCTTAGATAGCCAGCTAGAAATCCCAAGGAGAAAGAAAAGGGTTAAGAGCCCCACCCTACCCCACCCCCTTAGCCTCATTCCAGGTCTTTTGAACTTGGTCCTATGAATCTGCACATGGTAGATGCTCTTTTTTAAAAAATTATTGAATTTATTGGGGTGACTCTGATTTGTAAAACCATACAGGTTTCAAGGGCACAGCTCAATACAACATCATCTGCACTTTCCATGTGTGCCCTTCGCCCCAAGCAAAGGCTCTCTCATCCACATTTCCCTCTACCTTTGCTCTTTTTTTTATACTCCTGTGTTCTGACGCTATGAGCACTAGAGATGTGAGAGCATTATGCTTGTTTTCGTCAAAGGTTTTGCTAATGCCAACCTTTCTCCATTCCCTTCTCTTCCCTTTGCTTCCAATGCTTTCTTGCTTTATTTTTTTGGAGAAGAGAGAAGAATCTAGCAAGTATGTGTGTGTGTGTGTGTGTGTGTGTGTGTGTGTGTGTGTGTGTGTGTGTGTGTGTAAAGACTCAGAAGTTCATATCACTGGAGATCCCATCAAAGATACCATTTCAGAATTACAAGCATAATCTTACTTGATCCTGATCACCCTCATTTCATAGATGGTAAAGAACTTGCTGAAAGCCACAAAACTGGGGTTAGAGCTGGGATTGAAACTCAGGTCTCTAGGACTCCAAACCCATACCTGTGCCCTCTCGTTTCCCAGGTGAATGAACCAAAGCCCAGTAAGCTAAGCAACTGGCCCAAAGCACTCTGCCTTTCTTGGCAGAGCTGATGGGCAGGCCACAGCTGGTCCCTTCACGGTGCTGACTCATCTTTGAGATGGTAATGCAATTTAATGAGAAAACATTCCATGTGTACAAATTGGATTGGGGCAATCACTCAAGAACATGTTGTATAAAGTGAACTAAGCGCCGAGCTCTTTGCATAGCTCCCGGTTTAGGGTATTTCCTATGAGTCTTTATAACAGCCCTCTGTGGTAGTTATAACACAGGGGCAGTTGTCTTCAAAGGGTAATTGTTGCTGTCTTCACCAAGGTTCTGGGGGTTAAACCTTGGGTTGATATCACAAAGGGAATTTCATGTGAAATGCCTCCCAGACAGTCTCTTCACAGTTCCTCCTCTTAGCACCACAAGCAGTGGGACCCACCCAGTGGGCTGCGTGAGATTTTCCTCTCTCCCCTTTTCCTGCCTGTTCCCCACCTTACCTCTCTCTGGCCCCTGCCTCCTCTTCCCGGCCAGTTCTCCACCCACACTTGGATTT
>PVJC01004039.1:0-66277 GCA_004026665.1 Murina feae | reverse complement strand
CCACCCAACCAGTATTATATGAAATGCTGAAAGGTATCCTTTGAGAATGAGGAAGAAGAAAAAGGAAAGTAAAAATTATGAACAACAAATATATATCAACGAGTGAATCTAAGAATCAAGTGAATAAAAAATCTGATGAACAGAATAAACTGGTGAATAGAATAGAATCAGAGGCATAGAAAGGGAGTGGACTGGCAATTTTCGGGGGTTAAAGGTGTTGGGGATGCGTGAAGAGACTGGACAATAATTGTACCCCTATGGATGAGGACAGTGGGGGGGGCAAGGACAGAGGTTGGGGTGGGAAATGGGAGGAGGGGAGCTATGGGGGAGAAAAGAGGAACAACTTAATAATCTGAACAATAAAGATAAAAATTAAAAATTTAAAAAAAAAACACTTCTCATTTCAACACTCTCTCCTCATAAATAAAAAATATGTGTGTGTTTTGAACTTTTAGCTTGTTTCTAATTGAGAAATCAGAAGTTTCAAGTTTACCAAAATTGGAGATGGTAACTGTGCTTGCATGCTACACTGCCAGAGAACACTTCCAGGGTTTTTCTCTCCTACAAACAACGGGAAGTGGAAGGAGGGGAGGGAATCTTTGCTGAGGTGGGAGAAGGGGATATGCTGGGCCAGATTTAAATGTGGACACAAATCCCTGTAAAGTGTGTCAATGTGATAGATTTAAAATAAAACTTTATCAGGTCCCTGTTTACAAGAGACTTTTTAAAAAATTCTATGGAATAAACAACAGCTCATAAAAAGAGAGAAAGGACACACAAAGACTGACTAAGATCATTGCCAGGCCTCAAAGCTATTTTTGCTCCTAGAATGGGAGAGGAAGGAGTCAGAATATATAGGCTCAGGCACTTTAAGTGTTCAGCATTTCCACCTATGTGCTCCCACAAACCTCAGAAGCACACACCTAGTTAAAGCCGGCCACATGTACTTATTTCTGAAAAGAATTGTATGCCTTAAACGGAACATATCCTTAACATTTCTGCCCATGTTGTGTTGGGCCTTACACCAGGAATGCATTCTGTTTGTCATGGCTGCTTGGCCCTGGAGACAGGCACCTGGAGCTGTCATTGTCACCCATGCAGGTTGCTCCATCCAACATCAAGCTGTATCCAGGATATTTTTTTACAATAAACAAGCTTATCATTGAGACCTTAAAGGGAGAGGCTGAGGAATGGAAGATGGGGAGTGTGATAAGCTAATGGCATTGTAAGAGAAATTATTTCCATTAAGAAGATTAATCTCTTGAATCCCAGTTTCTTGACTATGCCAACTACATTTCACTAAAAGAGAGAAAGAAGAGAGACAAAGGAATGTTACGAGTAATTAAATTTTATTCCATTTATGAAACCCAAAGTTGTCTCCAGAGAGTGAATTTAGGTCTAAGATAGGTTCCTCTTCTAACAGGGACATGGAGCACTGGAGTGGAAAGCAATACAGAAACCGTAGCCAGTTACTCCACTCTGCAGATGGAGACACTGAAACTCACAAATGTCCACTGATCCAATTCTCAAAACAAGCTGGTGAGAACCCAGGTCTCTTGGCTCTCAGACATGTTCTCTTTCCTGTTCAGCACATTCTATAATCAATGCAGAATTCTGGTCCTAAAATGCATCTTAAACTGGGAACCTTTCTATCTTTTTCCATTAACCAGATCTTCAGGAGAAATACCCTGGGCTATCCAACAAATGAATTCTTTTGACATAAGCCCATCTACCAAAATCCTACTTATCTATAGTCTGTACTTTCCAAACTAACACGTGACCACACAACTCCCACTGTTGCTTATCAAACATGTGTTCAGATAGAAACGTAACTATATTTTATTAGCCATGAAGTGTCCAGAATGTTATAAAATCTGACAACACTGGTAGATGTTAAGATTAAGGCAGCTTAGATAGCATTTCCATTAATCCAAAAATACCCAAATCCTGTTCTACCGAACATCCCTCTTCCCTGCATGCTCCTGAGGAAGCCTATACTCGATGAACCCCACGCTACTCACAGTTGATAAAGAGCTTTATATGTGAAGAAAGAGCTCTCCATATTAGATTTGGGGGGGGGGATCTACCTCAGCAGGCCAAATCAGGGTATCCTACTTCCCATTACTAATGAAAAGTGGGGGACCAGCATGTTCAGATGTTCCTTTGGGGAAAGAGGTTGAATCTTTACAAAAGACCTTGGCTTACCTCACTCACCCCAAGATATAAATACTTGAAACTGTCTCAGACCTTATTGTCAGGCCACTCATTATATAATAGAGCCTAAGGACAGAATTACTTCTCATTCTCACATCAAGTAAAATGGGATTCCTTTTACTCAGAGCTGGTGCCTGCCTTCCATTTCCTGCCTTCCTAAGTGGGATAGAGCTGGTGTGTGGCTGCCTCCTGTGGTGGGGCGTTTCCTTCTTCCTTCTTTGCCAGAGTTCTCTGGAGTAGGATCCTAAGGCCAGATCCACATGAATGCAGGTCTCCCAGGTAATTTACACAGTATTGAGCTAAAAAGCTCATCAAATCACTGTGGCAAAAGAGATAAATAAGCCTCAAAAGTCTAGAAATACTTTCTAATAATGCAAGAATGAGCTATCTTCTGCATTTTTAAGAAAGGCCTACCTAACATTGATTATCACTGTGGGTTAATGCATTCATTTATTAAAAAATATTTACTGAGCACTTATAATATGCCAGGTACTGTTACAGGTACCAAAGATATAACAGGGAACAAAACCAACAAAACCTGACTTTATGAAATTAATATAGGCAATTCAATGTTACTAGGTAATAGTAATATTGAATAGTAATATTGCTCTGTGCTTAGACTGATCTTTTCAGTGCCACTGGGAATACCAACTATATATAAAAGCTACTGAGTATTGATCTGCTGCTGTTTTATAATCTTGGTTGGCCATGAGGGTGAAGTGACAATAAAACTTACACCTATGAAGGGAGTCACTACAATGTAAAGCAAAGCAATACCAAAAAGTTTAAGGCCAAACATGTGGCTCAGGCAATCAGAGTCAAAAATTCTAAAAGTGCTTTGTACTTAGTAGGCACATTGGGTAATCTTTCTTAGAGAAAGCAAAGGTTTTGATTTTAAAAAAATGTTTTTTTGAAACTTAAGAAGGACTGAAAAGAAATGGTATAATCAAAATAGAGTGGTCAGAGTTGCATCAAACAGACTGTCAAACTATAGCGGGAAGGCCAGGGAGGGTTGCAGGAGGTGGTAAGAGCTCAACCGAAGGACTTGTATGCATGCATATAAGCATAACCAATGGACACAAGACACTGGGGGTTAGGGGAGGCCAGGAGAATGTCAAGGGGGTGAGGGGCAGAAGACATATGCAATACTCTTTGTAATACTTTAAGCAATAAAATAAAATTTAAAAAAAAGAAAAAAATAGAGTGGTCAAAATAGGACGAGTTATTTCTATTATCTCTCATCTTATTTGCTTGCTCAAAGAAGAATACTCTATAATTTATTAAAATTTAGAATAAAATAGCATTTTGTGGATACTGAAACTTTGTTGTAACCCTATTATTTAAACTCATATTGGCAGTTACAGATTAATATTGGCCAAAGCATTCAAATTACACAAAATTGTATTTTAGGTAGCCAAGTATAAGTGACTTCCAAATGTGTTGGGTTCATGTCCAAGTTTTAACCATAGCCAATTTGTATAATTCCCGACACTAAACTCACTTGGTTGAATTTCCCAGTTCAGTGTTTTCCAGTGATGGCTTCTAAACTGCTTTATTCATGTAGCTATAATAAAAGTGTGTTTTGGTGAAAGGATGGGGTATGAGTGGGTTGTTGGCTTTTTTTTTTTTTTTTTGAGTTGATAGTTAAAAAAATAAATCATTTCCAAAAAAATTTCTTTTTTAAGACATACAAAGTCAGGAGGCAAATTCAAATGCCTCTAATGACCCAGGCAAGTGGACAGGACTTGCCATTTTGCTTTTTGCATTTCTTAAAAGCCAGGTCTGAGTGATGGCAAATTGGTTTACTTTCAACATGTATAGGAAGTGGAATATTTTAAGTACATGATGTCTCTGGTTTCCCTCCTTTTCCAATACCCTGAAAAACTTATTGCTTTCTGCTATGTTAAAATGTTTGTTTTAAACATATTTGAGCATGTTATATTCTTTGAAGACATGGTTCCTTTACTTACTGCACTCACAGCTCTTGGCAGAAACAAGTACACTAATAATTTGAGATAATAATCAAAAGAAAACCTGCTAGGTGATTTGATTTTAAACTTTCTAGCATCTAAGTTCTAAGTCAAAATTATTGTATTCTGGGTAGAGTTTCTCCTAAACACTTTTCTCCACAAGGTAACAAACTGTATGTCAGGAGTCAACAGGGAGCTAGTCAACTTAAAGGCCTGGTAATGAATATTGGCCAAAGAAATCTATCTTGCAAATTAACAAAAAGAAAGCTAGCATACTTTTTTTTTTACACCTAGTAAGTCAATGACTCTAGGTTTCAGGGAATAGAAAATTGCTCTTTTTTAAAAAATTGGCTAAATTTAACTGAGTTCAACTAGAGTGAGCCTTAGATTTGATGATGATGAACAAATAGGAAATAACTGTAGTCAGCATTCAGAGTGGCTTCTGAACATATCCAGAGGCAAGCCAGAATGCGAACTATAAATGGCGTCACTATCCTATATGCAATAGAACTGTCAGGACCCTGCAAAAGGCCACATGACATCTACAAGTTTTGTGGCAGTGGATGGATGGGGCTTTCGTAAGTAACAACTGTATGACAACTATGGTACTCAAAAGACAATGCCACCACTGTACATATGTACATTGTCATCAAGTTACTCAAATGCTTGAAATGTGAAGAAGGGTCGGAGTTATAGCTATGGGGCCAGCAAATCTTGCTGTGGCCCCCAGCAGATTCCTATATATGAGTGGTCAGTGACATTAGATGTCCTGAAAAGCAATCCCCTCACTTCAGTTCAGGAAAATGCTCTCATAAATGAGGCAGTTTTCTCTAAGATCTGCCCCCCTGTACAGCTTTTAGAATCCCATCCCCATCCTTGTAAACTAGTTTTAAATAGTTATCCACTATACATAAAACATATTCACTGACAGCCTAATAATTCTCCAAATGATGTTACCAAATCCTTAGACAGAACCAAATCTATACCAGAGCCTCCTCACTTCAGTGCACAGAAGGAGAGCCCTTTGGAATGCCAACAGCTGTTACCAAAATAAAGATCATCTCTTCTAAAATTGGTGAGTTTCCATTATAGTATCTTTGGACTCTTGCAGGAGTCCTGGCTGTTCTTGGACACTTCCCCAGACAATTAGAATAATGGCAGTTATGCAGACTTTGTCATGGCTGTAAGTCTGGTCTGGTTGACGCACAGCATGGCTCATGTATGTGAAAATAACACTGTTGGCAGCGATCACCAAATGCCAAGATTTAAAAAGAGTAATGTATGACCAACAACTCCTTAAACTTTGTGGATTAACTACCTAGAAAAGTTTGGGGTGGTGAAAATTTAGACTAAAAAAGTAAGCAATTATTGTCCTCCCACTGCACAGAACACTATGTATGTATTATGCACCAAAGTGAGGTTAAAAATAGGATCTCATGAGTTGTGTGTGATCTATTTGGTAAAATAATCTTCAAATTTGTGAAAAAGACCTTAGAACATGTACAAAGTAACATTCTAGCAGGTGCCTCTACAAACAGTATTTTATACTCTGTGATCGTTCTCAACAAGGGTCGATTTTGCCCCTCATAAATATTTAGCAATGGCTAGAAACTTTTGGTGGTCATAGTTGAGGGAAGTACAGTTTACTGTGATCCAGTGACTACAGGCCATAGATGCTGCTAAAGATCTTACAATGCACAGGACAACCCTTACAACAACAAAAATTATCTGACCCAAAATGTCAATACTACTGGAGTTGAGAAGCTCTGTTCTGGAGCAATACTGCCCCACAGATATTTGATGTGATCCACATAAGTAATTTAAAATTTTCTAACAGCCACATTCAAACAAAGGGAAAATAAATTAATTTAATAACGTATTTTATTTAATCCAATATATCCAAAAATAATGTAATTTCAACATGGACTCAATATTTTAAAAAATTGAGATGTTTTCCCTTTTTTATTTTGTACTATGTCTTTGAAATTCATTGTGTATTTTACATTTATAGTAGGTTAAATTTCAGATAAGCCACATTTCAAGTACTAAGCAGTCATATGTGGCTAGTGGTGATCATATTGGAAAATGTAATTTCTAATGGAAATACACACACACACACACACACACACACACAGAGTGGCCAGATTATTATGACCACCTGACGTTTGTAGGCAAATTAGCTATAATTTTGCACCGAAGTTGCTAGAAGTAAGCAGGTTGTTTACCATGACAGAAGTGAATTTTTTCTGAAGATATGGGTAAACAATCCGATTTAACAGCCTTTGAACATGGGAGATATATATATATTAGAGGTCCGGTGCACAAAAATCTGTGCACTCAGGGGGGTCCCTCAGCCCAACCTGTGCCCTCTTGCAGTCTGGGACCCCTTGGGGGATGTCCACCTGCTGGCTTAGGCCCGCTCCCTAGGGGATCAGGCCTAAACTGGCAGTCAGACACCCCTCTGGCAGCCCGGGAGCCATAGGGGGGATGTTCACTTGCCAGCAGGGAGCAAGCCTAAGCTGCAGTTGGACATCCTTAGTACTGCTGAGGAGGTGGGAGAGGCTCCCACCACCACTGCTGTGCTGACAGCTGTCAGCCTGACTTGTGGCTGAGCAGAGCTCCCCCTGTGGGAGCGCACTGACCACCAGGGGGCAGCTCCTACATTGAGCGTCTGCCCCCTGGTGGTCAGTGTGTGTCATAGTGACCAGTCATTCCCAGTCTGCTGTTAGAGTCAATTTGTATATTACCCTTTTATTATATAGGATAGAGGCCTGGTGCATGGGTGGGAGCTGGCTGGTTTGCCCTGAAGCATGACCCAGATCAGGGTGGGGGTCCCGCTGGGATGCCTGGCCAGCCTGGGTGAGGGGCTGATAGCCATTTTCAGGCTGGCCACGCCCACAGGCTAGAAGCTGGGATTTATTTATCTTCTATAATTGAAACTGTGTGCCCTTGAGCAGAGTTCAGGGCAGGTGGGAAGCTTGGCTTCCTCCTTTACTGGGGCACCCTAAGCCTCCTGCTCGCTCCAGCTCCGTGGCCACCACCATCTATGTGACAGCATGATGGAGTGAGGGAGTGATGGTTAATTTGCATATTACTCTTTTATTAGATAGGTTATATATATACTGAATGGCCAGATTATTATAACCACCACATCAGTACTTTGTTGGGCACCTTTTGCCTTCAATACTCCGGCGATTCTTCTTGGCATTGACTCCATGAGATGTTGAAAGGTGGTGTGAGGAATCTGACACCATACCTGATAAATAGCACTATCCAGTTCTGTGAGATTTGATGGTTGTAGAACCAGCTGTCTAATGGCTCTTTTAAGTTCATCCTACAAATGCTCAATTCGACTGAGATCTGGTGATTGTGGGAGCCACCTAAGCAAGTTAAGACTCCCTCATGTTCTTGAAACCACTCTTGCACAATACAAGCACCATGGCATGGCACATTGTCTTGTTGGAAGAAGCCATCTCCATTGGGATATGCCTTCAACATGACAGGATGAACTTGAGCAGCAATGATACTTAGGAATGTTGTGCTATTCAGATGTTGTTCCACATGAATTAAAGGGCCCAAATCATACCAGGAAAACATGCCCCAAACCATAACACTGTCTCCACCAGCTTGAAGGGTTGTACTCATGCATGTGGGGTGCATGTGGGGTGCTGTTTCCACCAAATTCTCACTCTGCCATCTGCATATTACAACTGGAAACGTGATTCACTGGACCACATGACTTCTTTAAAATGCTCGACTGCCCAATCCTTGTGTTCCTGTGTGAATTGCAGACATTTTATCTTAGTGACTGTAGACAACAAAGGTGTTCGAACAGGCCTTCGGCTTCCATATCCCATATGATGCAGTATATGGTTAATTTGCCTACAAACATCAGGTGGTCATAATAATCTAGCGCCTCTCTCTCTCTCTCTCTCTATATATATATATATATATATATAATGTATGTGTGTGTGTGTGTATATGTATATGTATATATGTATATGTATGTATATACATATACACACACACACACATATATATGTATAGATAGATAGATATTACATATATATATAAATACATGTTTCACTTAATTGGTATTTACAAGATATGAGAAAAGTGACCACCTAACTTCACACTAAAGATTTTCCTAGTATAAACAAGTGCCATGGCAGGGACAAAACTGAGGAGGCCCCTAGGAAAAACTCAAAGTATTACATGTGAGGAGCAAATGGATTTTGAAAATAGAGTTGTCTGCCACGGGCTGATGAATGTTGATTTCATTAATGGTCTGGTAAATAAATTTGAACAGAGCATGGCCAGAGAGCAATTTAATGCTTACAACACAGAACACATGGGCCTACTCACTCATTACATTTGAAATTCTTAGAATATATGAAAACTGGTTATCTTACAGAAAGGCTATAATTTTTTAAAGCCCCTTGTTCTTCCACCCAAAATTTAAAACAACGTTGAATAGCCAATAAAAAAGTCCTTACAAGTGCCAGATCAATCAGTCAGCAACATTTATTTAGCTAGCACTGTACAAAGACCATTATATTATGCAATAAAAGGGGATTAAAAACAGTTCCTTTGAGTTGCTTACAATCTTTTTGGGGGATAGATAAATGATAACATATGAAAATAATTTTAGGACATTTACTAAGTAACATTTAACTGAGTGCTTCTATAAACACTACTTTATACTCTGGGGCATTTTAAAATATTACAGTTCCCTTTGTTGATGTAGAAATAGCTGAATATCATAGAAATCTATTAAAAATTTACTGCTCCTAAATCAGCCAGCTAAACCAATTACAAACAATTGAATACAGGTTTATTTGGAGCACATACGAGCAGTTAGTTAAGTAGTTTACTCTTTCAAAATAATTCCTCTTGTGTTATCTTTTCAGAGAAGGGACATTTCATGGCTTGGATTTCATAAAAATATCTGTGTCACCACAAAAATGTCACAAAATAGAAAACCAACATTCTTTCTCACCTCTCTTCTCACATTATAAATAGATTCAGATGTGCAAGAGCAATGTCACCTTTGTGAGGCAGTGGATGGAAGCAAACACCTTCATGAGGGTTGGGGGACGCAAACCACAGGCTAAAGTTTATGTCTTCTTTTGTCCTGAGTTTAATGCCAAATATATCCTAAAAATGGAAAAACACTGTCATTTGTATATATTTATCTGGTATTTTTGTAGGCAAGACAGGAATCTGAGAGCAGTTCTTAAAACTCTGACTGAGTTCAGAAATAGTTGTGAATGTGCACAAAACTGAAATACTCATTGATTCATTATGTGGAAAAATTATCTCAAGCATCTGGCTAGGCAAAGATAGCTAGAAATGTCAAATCTCTGCCAAATGTAACTGAAATGCATTCCACTTAATCACATTTTAAATCAGTGCTTTATATGCTTCTTTCTAAAGGAATAAAATTATTAGTTGCTAATAAAGAAAATCAGAATTCTGTAAATGGTCAGAATTTGACCCCTGTCTATAGAGTTTTAAACTCTGAAACTCAACAATAAAAAAAAAAAAAATCCAATTTAAAAATACTTGAGTAGACATTTCAACAAAGAAGATATAAAAATAGCCAGTAAAAGATGAGGGCATAACATAGAAAGATACTCACTAACCGTTAGGGAAATGCAACCAAAGTCGAGAGATACCAATTCATACTGCTTAGAATGGTAATTATATAAAAAAAAGTTTTTAAAAAGAAAATAAGTGTTGGTAAGACTGTGGAGAAATTGGAACTCTGTGCATTGCTGGTAGAAATGTAAAATGATACAGTTGCTGTGGAAAACTATTAGTGGTTTCTCAAGAAATTAAACATAGAATACCATATGATTCAGCAATTCTACTACTGGGTACATATCCAAAAAGTATTGAAAGCAGATTGAAACAGATATTTGTACACACGTTATAGTAGCATTATTTCACAATGACCAAAATGTGTAAGTAAACCAAGGGCCCATCGACAGGTGAGTGAATAGCAAAATGTGGTATATACTAGTGCATACAATGTAATATTATTCAACTTTTTTAAAAAAAGGAAATTCTGCAAATGCTGCAACATGAATGAGCCTTGAAGACATTATACCTGGTGATGTAAGCCAGACATAAAAAGCCAGATGCTATATGATTCCTCTTACGTGAGGTATTTAGGGGCGTCAAAGAGAAAGTAAAATGGTGGCTACCAGGGGCTCTGGGAAAGGGGGAAGTGGGGAGTTATTGTTTAATGGGTACTGAATTTCAACTTGGAAAGATGAAAACAAGTTCTGGAGATGAATGGTAGTAATGGTTGTGCACCAGTGTGAATGAACTTAATGATTAAAATGGTCAATTTTATGTTATCACACCACAACAAAAAAGAAAAAAAATTTAGAAGAGTTTCACATGAGCACACACACAGTCATGTATTGTATTATGTTTATGTTCTTGCTGTAATCCAGTGATTTTTCAACTGGTGTGCTGCAAGAACTTCCTAAAGCAAACAATACCCGATTATTTTAGTCAGGGACCTTGACCTTTTTTCCCTTAGATTGTCAAATTAAAAAGGACAATAGCCAACAAAACA
Source organism: Murina feae (assembly GCA_004026665.1). Classification (NCBI taxonomy): domain Eukaryota; kingdom Metazoa; phylum Chordata; class Mammalia; order Chiroptera; family Vespertilionidae; genus Murina; species Murina feae. Next base: position 55,504 of record PVJC01004039.1, on the reverse strand, counting down.
ATAGCTATCTGATGTGAATAAATCAAAATTATACCTTTTTTGTTGTCAGATCAGCAAAAAACATATATTTTTGGTGTGCCACAGAATTTTAGTAATTAGCTCATGTGTGCCATGAGATGAAAAAGTTTGAAAATCGCTTCTGTAACCCAATGTGTTTGCATTTGTCATTTGATCATTTCTTTGTGCCCCAGAGAAAGAGACTGAATAGAAAGCCTGGGGGATCTGTCTTCTTCCCTGTGTGCCAAATTCATCTAGGATTAGCTGCTATCTCTGCTTGATGTCACACAGGCACCTCAAAGCCAAGGTATACACAAATGAACTCACTGTCTTCTCTTCCATACCTGCTTTTCCTCTCTGATTCTCAATATGAGCATCATAGTCCTCTCTGTCACCCTGTCAAAGACCCTGGGATCTATCTTTGATTTCTTCTTTACTCAACCCTGCATCAAACTCATCATGAGAAACTGATTCTACCTCCTCACACCTCACAAATCTGACCCACTTCTTATTTTCCAATATTACTTTAGTCCCCAATTAGTCTGTTGTCAGTTTTGTCTTCCTCTATCCATTCTTCACCATGTCATCAGAGTGACCTTCCTGGAATGCAAATATGCACATATGCCTTCCTGTCTGAAAAACTAAAAAAAGGATAGCTGCTGCTGCCATTACAGCAACTCCTATTTCAGGCAATAGGAACATAGATGGAAAGAATGTACAATAGGGACTGAACCACATGTAATACCTGTTGATCAAGATTACATAACTCTGCCTGGCTGGGTGGCTCAGTTGGAGTTGGTTGGAGGACTATACTGTGCCATCAAAAGTTTGTGGGTTTGCCCTAGCCGGTTTGGCTCAGTGGATAGAACATCAGCCTGTGGATTGAAAGGTCTGGGTTTGACTCCAGCCAGGGGCACATGCCTAGGTTGTGGACTCAATCCCCAGTGGGGGGTACACAGGAGGCAGCCAACCAATCATTCTCTCTCATCATTGATGTCTCTATCTGTCTCTCTCCCTTTCTCTCTGAAATCAATAAAAAAAAAATAACAAAAAATAAATAAACTGTGAAAAAAGATTTTTAAAAAAGTTTGTGGGTTTGATCCCCAGCAGGGGTGCATATGGGCAGAAACCATTCAGTGTTTCTTTCTCCCATCGATAATTCTTTCTTTCTCTCCCCCCTTCCTTTCTCTCTAAAATAAATAAAAACATATCCTTAAATGAGATTTTAAAAAAAGATTACATTACTCTAACATCTACTCTAATAAGAGTAATATGCAAATTAACCATCACTCTGAGACACCTAAGCTACGCCCACCAGCCAAGCCATGCCCACCAGCCAATCAGAGCAACTGTATGAAATGAACCCATCAAAGATGGTGGTTAATTTGCATACACAGGAGAGTGAAGACTAAAGACAGTGTAGAAGGAAGCCAAGTGCTGCAGAAGGGAGCCAAGCAGTGGAGAAGGGAAAGGAGCCAAAGCAGTGGAGACGGTGAAGAAGGGAGGGAAAATGGGGGAGGGGGTGAGCTGAGGCAGCAGAGATGGGAGGGAGCCGAGGCAGCAGAGAAGGGAGCCGAGGCGGGCTTCGCTCCCTTCTCTGCTTTGCTCTGGCTCAGGAAGCCCTATTCTTGCAGGAATCTTCCTGCAACAGACTACTTGTTTATACATATTATCCCTGATAAAGCAGTCATAACTTGAATTACCTCTGTCATAAATGGTCTCATGAGAGAGTCCCTTCATATTCTTATACAAGATTTTTTTTATCTTAATTCAATTCTTAATTTCAATATTTTTAATTTTTCTTTAAAAAAATGGCTACAGCATCCATGATATCACTAAGCAGTGAGCACATCTTAAAAACAGAGAGAAAGTTGCATTTCTATGGGATGTGTGTATGTGATACTTCCTATATCTACTTCCTGCTAAAATTTAACTCTGCCGGAGTCCTAGAAAGCTGGATTGCAGTTGTTTGAAATGCAAGTGGATGTGACTGAAGTGAAGATCTTTATATTACAACTAGAGGCCTGGTGCACGAAAATTCATGCACTCGGGGGAGGGGGTCCCTCAGCCCGGCCTGTGCCCTCTCACAGTTCGGGAGCCCTTGGGGGATGTTCACCTACCAGCTTAGACTCACTCTCCAGGGAGCAGGTTTAAGCTGGCAGTCAGACATCCCTCTGGCAGCCCAGGAGCACTTGAGTGATGTACAACTAATGGTTTAGGCCCAGGAGCGGGCCTAAGCCATTAGTTGTACATCCTTAGCACTGCCATGGAGGCGGAAGAGGCTCCTGCCACTGCAGCTGTGCTGGCCAGCCATGAGACAGCTTCTAGCCAAGCGGTGCTCCCCCTGTGGAAGCTCACCAACCACCAAGAGGCAGCTCCTGCATTGAGCGTATACCCCTGGTGGTCAGTGCACATCATAGCAACTGGTCATTCTGCCCTTAGGGTCAATTTGCTTATTACCCTTTTGTTATATAGGATATTTGGAAAGGTCAAAACTGTGATGAAATACACAACCAAATAGGAGGTTTTAAAAGAGGAATTAAATTTTCATTACCCACACATAATGACTCAATTGAGTCACCTGAAAAACTACTAGAAACAATGAGTCAAGATCCATAGCTTTCTTGGAAACCCACAAAAAAACATGTATGAGTTATGAAATAAGTCGTAAGAACAGTAACAAAAACATAGCATGTAACAAATCATCTTTTAAAATATGTGGGACTTAAATGAGAGATATGTCATGGTTCTAGATAAGAATACAAACAATTTTTAAACTGGTTAAACAACCACACCCACAGAATGATGACTAAAAGACCCCAAATCACCTTACAGGGCGGTGTCAGTGCCATGCGATAGGCTTCTCCTTGCCATGCCCTTATCACCATTTGTGCCAATGTTTAAATGAATTGTACATGGTACATGTGCTATTTTGTGAATGGCAAGAGCCTGGGAAGAATAAATAAGCTGGCAGAAATCAGAATGTTCCCAAATCCTGATAGGCTAGAAAAATAGGTCCAATTTAAGGAGAGGTTCAGAACAGGCAACTATAAAATAGCACACATACACACAGCCTTCTATAAATAAAGGTTGGAGTACATAAGACAAGAACAGATTTTTGGGAACACACTTGGGATCTTGGAAGCCAAAGAGTGAGGTGGTCTCCAAATGCTGGAACAAGTTGACATTATGGGGTCTAAATGATTCCAGATTCAGTTTACAAAGCAACAGAAGATATACTATCTCCAAATTTAATAGCAATCTTCAGATTTTTGTGGATAACATTTTGTTTGGATTAAAATCACCTAACATTTGGCTTCCATTTCTAATTTCCATGAAATCAGTTTATGTCATTTTCTGAGCAGAAATATGATTTTGTATCACTGAACAGTAGGCTCTACAAGTCTTGGGAAAATTAAACTTTGCCCTGAAGTTTCAGATTCAAAGCCAGAAAAGAAATTGACCCTTGGCCTTTCCCATAATTGTGACAATAGCATAGCTGTGGCTAAATGTAGATAAGTAGTCAAGGCACTTGTTTGGTTTATACACTTCAGTGTTTTCTGGAAGGTTCTCAAATGTCAAGTTACACTATATAGGAATTTCTTCACCAAAAAAAAATTTTCTCAGAAGACCCTACTAGAACATCAAGATGTGGCAATGCAAGACATACCTGTTTAAAAAAAAAAAGTATATGAGGGACTTTCTAAATAAAAGAATTAAGTATGCTGCCTATACCATATTTTAAAACATTTCTCCTTTCCTTCCTTCCTTCCTTCCTTCCTTCCTTCCTTCCTTCCTTCCTTCCTTCCTTTCTTCCTTCCTTCCTTCTTTCCTTCCTTCCTTCCTTCCTTCCTTCCTTTTTCTCTCTCTCAATGAACATGTCTTGACACTAATAATGCAGCAGAATATGATGGAGGAATATAGATAAAAACTCAAACTTCATGTAAACATTAAATCTCAAATTCATCTTTTGTAGAGACATATATATATAAAATTAGCCCCTTTAAAAGAGAAGTTCAAGAAATGGATCATTAATATTTTTTCCTTGTAGTTCATGGCTATTACTCATTAGTGATGATAAGTCCAAAAAAATGTGGGCACCTTCGAACATGTCAGTACCAGTCTGCAAATCTCACACAACAAAGCTATTTCCTATAAAGATTTTCACATACAAACAAATTCTCCTGTGTGTCATGGGGAATGCTACAGAGAGAAGCAACCTATAATTACACTTTCAATAAATGCAAATGCACAAAGTAGTTTCAAAACCATCACCACAATTTCAACAATATTTTTCGGTTTACCAGGCACACAATTGACTAGCTTGGACTTGACTTAAAAAATCAAAATAAATGCTAAATGTCTGGTATGTTTGCAGAAGAAAAGGCCAAAGATATCATGTGCTCTAGATAATTAACACTTGATAAAAAATGGAGCCCTAGAAATAAAATTTTTCCACCCTTAATAAATTATAATATTTTCAAACTGCATTGATGTAATCCAAATTTCAGCTGGGATCTACTTTTCCTTGATTCAAACATCTATCCCATACGTTATAGAAGAACAAAGACCCCTCCAAAAGTCCTGGATATTGGCGGGGGAGGGGGGAGAAGGAGAAGCCTTTGCAGGCTTCCTTGGCTCTGCTTCTGCCTAATTTGTTCATCTTATGTCTTTTCCTGTTCATGCAAACCCTTTTCAGCCCTAAATGGTCTCAATACTAGGACCCCTTTACAACATCCAGATCCAAATGGGGCTCAGCAGAACAAAGATATCTTCGAGTAACAGCATCTGCTTTCCTTTGAAGCCAGTTGCATTTGATCTTGGCCCTTTCCCCTATTTACATTATAATCATATTTGTTTGTTTAAATAATTTGGTACAGGATTGAGAATCTAGAGAAACAAATTGTTCGTGTCTGTGCATCTCATAAATTTTTTAGAATGTAAAATTTAAATTAAACCAAATACAGGGTAGGGCAAAAGTAGGTTTATAGTTGTGAGTGCACAAACCATAGAGCTCATTCTTGTACTATTATTTATTAATTATTGTATTATTTTCCATATGAACAATGGTAAACCTACTTTTGCCCCACCCTGAACTCAAAATAATTTTAGTGAGCTGCATTTCTCTTTTTTGTTTATGTTTGCTCCGTCCTGAAAGAACTGCTAGTACCTTATAAAAAGTCAGGGGATTAATTTTGCTTGAAATTTTAACCTGACTTCTCCACACAGTTAGCCACCCTAGCTCTGTCTTGAAGCATATCCTGTCCTACAACTACATTCAAGTGACAAGGAGCCTATCAGATAGCAAGATGGGAGTGGTCTTCACGTGAGTGAATGTGACAGTTAAGAAGATGACATTTGTTCCAACTTCCAACTGACTTTTGTTAGTACATAAATGTTACCCTAATTACTTTTTCTTTCAAATTGTTTTCCTGTTTCCTATAGATTATGTAGCATTAATTTGTTTACAAATCCTGTACTTACATACTGTCTTTATATCTTGAAGCCATGTAATAAATGATGCTTGAATAGATGAGGGCAAAATCTTTCACTCTCAAACCCTGCTTCTCTAGAGTCTCATAGATCCTAGTATTCAATTCTCAAATACAAAGTGAGTCTAAATGGTTTTACATTTTCACACACAACAGGTTTTCTGGTGGGGTTATTATTCTAATAATATCAGTTTGGGGTGAGTTTCACTTTGGGGGGGGAAAAAGGCATGAAGTATTTTTGCTAAAGAGGAAAAGAGTTCCCAGGTTTACCTTTTTCTTTAGCCAAAACTATATTTCTGGCTAAAGGTGTCTCTTACCTTGTTTTTCAATTCATGGTGTAGCGATGCCCTGGAGGCAAAGGTGATTGCTGAAGTCTTATTCCATCCAGCCCTGTGATTCATCGATCCTATGAGCCCACAGTTTGTAATTATAACATAATGGAAGATATTATTTTATGAAAGGAGAAGCTATGACTTGTCCAGAAAAGGAATACAGGTCATAGTAAATATAAGATGATTTAAAAAACAAGTTAAAAAATACTTCCCTTTTGTATGAACAGGATTTGAATGAGTCATTTTAGATGGGAAAAAGACAGACTAAAATTTTAATTTATTATTTGAAAATTGTGGTTCATTCCTCATAAATAAATTATCCAAAATTCTTCTTGGGAAATTAAGCTTGTGAATAGAAGGGTTTAAATGTTTTAATGTTAATTAAAATGTATTTTTACTTTAGTTGCTTAAGAAACATATATTTTAAATTTCCTTTTGCAGTTGATATACTTCCAATTAATTTTTTAAATTTTATTATTAGTGTAATATAAACAAAAGCATTAAGTGAGGCAAGCAATTTGCCAATATGAGTGAAATTTGAAACTCAGATCCTTTATGAACCAACTGACTTACAGTAATTGTGCTGTATTTTTCCATCACAGACAAGAGCATTTTGGACTCATAAATTCAGAGTCCAGCGAATTCCAATTACATAATGTCATGGACCTTGAATACAAACAATTTGTGGTAAATACTGTAATATGATAATGTGAAGTTGCAGGGAACTCGTTCAGACTCTACCAGAAAACTAGCTTCAACAATAGGATGAAACACAGTGTGAACTAAGAGAGCAGAACTTTAAGGCATGCAACCTAAAATAGAAAGGTTTCTAAATAACTCTGAGAGATTAAGTGTGAGCCCTCATGCTTAACTGCTATTAAATTAGTTCAGCATGTGAGCATCTATCATGTATCCATCAGCCCTACATCCCACTTAAGTGACCAAAGATAGATGTCAACTTTCAGCTCAGTGGTTCTCATTCAAGTGTTCTTTTTGCCTATTGTACCATTTAAGTCAACTAGTTTCCCCACCATTCCAAAGGCATGCAGCTTCATCAGAAATACCTCTGTTTGCATGAGCCACACACTCCCCTGTGAATGAGAGACAAATACAGACATGTTAAAGAGGTAATGCACAGGAGAAAAGGATCCTCTGAGCCACACTATGAGTGTTCACACCCACAGGTTGCCAAAAAACTCCTTGATATTTGTCAGAAATGCAGTTGTAATTAGGGAGAACAGAGGAAAATCAACTTCAGTTTGCTAACTGACCTGAGGCATATAATTTATGTACCAGTTCATTTTGTTAAAACATGCAAGCAAAGAGCTATTGGAGGCCATATGCCATTCGTTATGAAAAGCACATTCCTTTAGTCTTTGTAACAAAAGCCATATGGCTTTCTGGAAGTTAATTATATCATAAATATGCTATAAAATGGGGAGTGTGGTCTAGCAATTGCTGGAGGAAACTTCGAGACCTGGCTTTAAGTCAGTTTTTCAATGGATTCCATTCAGAACCTTGGGAAGTCGCATGCCCATTGTGCCTCATATTCAAGAGAGAAGAAAACTGAAATAATAATATAAACTATAATGCTGACCAATAAAACAGTAAAATCGTTTTTTAAATTTAACTAGTTGATCTAAATAGTCTCTTTCCCTGCCAGTGCTTCTTTCCTGTCATGGCCAGAGTAATCTTTATGGAACACAAATCAGATTGTTTAACTCCACTGTTACATGTTACTTACAAAATAGCACTTGAACTCTGTATAAATGGCCCTTAAAGTCTGCCCCAGCCTGCTGTCCAGACTCACCTGCCAACAGCCTCTGCCCTGACACAGACATACACACCAGGTCCCTAGACATGTAGCCTCATTTACATCTATTGAATTTCAAAGCCTGCTGCTTCAGCCAAGGAGAACCTACCTCCTCTTCATGTAACTCCTATGCATGTGTCAAGACTCAGACTGCAATACTACCCCAGGTGAGGTCTTTGATTTCCTCAGGCCATTGGTAGTTTCCTAGTCTGAACTGCACTAATACTTACTGCATACCTTCTTACCCACTTACTACATTGTAGTCATTACAAGTAAACACAACCCTCTCTCCTCTGCCATAAATGGATTCCTTATGGAAGAATCTAAAGCCTGGCAAGCAGTAGGTGCTCAATAAATACTAGTTTATGGCTCACTGTGAAGAGATAGAGGTAACTGGCTGTTTGATCCCAGGGATCTAGTTTTCAACTAGTTTTCATATTCATTTCATCCTCTCACCCTCCTTACATCTGTAACAGTTTATATAGTTATAAAATGATCCCAAGACACTTATAATATTTTTAACTACCAATGACAAAGTCTTTAATAGTGCTATCCTTTTGTTGCAAAAAAATTTATTTTAGAAGTATTTCAACAATGATTAAAGACAAGAGTTTTCTGATTAAACTTCAGTTAATCAAAAAATTAAATGAAACACAAGTCTTCATTCCTCAACCATTTTAATTAATCATGGTTTTATGAAACCTTAACTCAGCATGGAGGCTAAAATGAAACAAGAGAGCCAAGTAGTCCAAAAGATAATTACATATCCATCTGACGTAACCAACTGCACGGCGTGACAGTAACTGTAAGTCATCTAGCTTTAAATTCTTGTGCCAGAGATTCAGAATATTATTCTAATGGCTTGATTGGATTGTTTTTCATTTGGTTTGATTCTGGTTTAAGTTTCTTTAAGGATTCTGGTTTAAGTCTCTCTGATTCCATATTGGATTGGATTTTATAAAAAGGAAAATGTCCAAAGAATCCTCTTTCAGGAACTAAATCATCTCCACATGCGCTAAGAGTAAAAAAAAAAAAGAAAGAAAGAGAACAAGAACATTTTATGCCTATGATATGTATGCATAACTTAGAGTAAAAGCAGAGGAGTGTCTGAAAGTCAAATGGGAAAAGAGGGCAAAGATTCTTAAGCACAAATTTGTTGGGAGCTGTTTTATAGGAATCAAGCTTTAGGATCTGGTTTGAGGGCAAGGCAACAGGGAAATAATAATAATAGTAATAATAATAATAATAATAGCAAGATGGAATCATTGATAGAGTTGAACTCTAAAACTTTAATTTCCTCAAAATAGTTTCCAGATGATTAAGAATGTCCTTCTATGTATGGTATTTTCAGGAGCTAAATAAAAAGTCATCTATTTGTCTACGTGGTAATTTTTCAGCAACATGCCCACATTCATTTTAATTTTCATTGCTGATATTAAACCTTTGATGTTCAAGACACCTCGATGGGGGCCAGCAGCACACTCTAACTTTATCAGCGTGTCAGAAACTGGCACCAGGGCCTGGCACCTGGGAGACAGGGCTCTGAGTCATGGGTATGTAGCAATTCTGTGCATTGATATCTGCTCTCCAAGGAGAGTCCTAAACAAAGGTTAAAATACCCTCTCCTTCTTTCTGCATCTATAGGATCCAAGCATGGAACTACTTCAGGGGAGAAGAAGGGAAACTATTAAAGAGAGAAGTAAGGTGGCAATTCTTTTCTTTTTAAAAAAATATTTTTATTGTGCTCTAGCCAGTTTGGCTCAGTGGATAGAGCATCGACCTACAGAGAGGAGGGTCCCAGGTTTGACTCCGATCAAGGGCAGGTACTTTGGTTGCAGGCTCAGTCCCTGGCCCTGGTTGGGGTATATGCAGGAGGCAACCAATCAATGTGTCTCCCCCACATCCATGTTTCTCTCCCTCCCACTCCCTTTCACTCTCTCTAAAAATCAATGGAAAAATATCCTTGGGTAAGAATTAACAGAGAGATAGAAACACCAATGATGAGGTAGAATCATCAACCAGTTACTCCTACACTCCCCCTACTGGAGACCGAGCCCACAAAATGGGCATGTGCCTCAACTAGGGATCAAACCAGCAAATCTCTTGGTTCATGTGGTGACCATGGAGTCACACTGGTGGGGCTGGTGGCATTTTTTGATTTTCCTTTCCATCTTACTGGAAATAGACCCAGACTGGGATTCAGAAGACTGAAAGCTCATCCTTGAGTCCATCTCTTTACTAAGTTATCAAATCTCCTTATATCTCAGTTTCTCCGTCAGTCTTCTATTTTCTTAATAGAAATAGTAAGAGTATGAATAATCCTATTATCTACAAATGAACTTTCTAAAAAGCTATTATATAAACACAATGACATTCAAAGGGGTGTATATATATATATATATATATATATATATATATATATACACATATATATCTAATCTAATAAAAGCATAATATTGAAATTGACTATTTCTCTGGGATGCCTAAGACACACCCACCAGCCAAGCCACACCCACCAGCCAATCAGAGCGGCTGTATGCAAATTAACCCAGCCAAGATGGAGGCCAACCACCACAGAACTAGATCAAACAGGAGGCTTCCATTGCACCAGGAGTAAACTGTCTGCCTAGGCCAGCTGGGCCTCTCTCTGCTCAAGCAACATAGTTGCAATTATAGAAGCCACAGAGCTGAAGCAAACAGGAGGCTTCGTTACCGGCTTAGGCCTGGCTTAAAGCAATAGTGTTTCAATTATATAAGATAAATAAACCCCAGAAACCTGACTCCAGCCAGCCTTGCTGGGACGTTGGGTCAATGGGAGCTGTAGGCAGCCTGAAAACCTGAAAATAGCCCTCAGCCCCGCGTGCAGGCTGGCCAGGTACCCCAGTAGGGACCCGAACCCTGAAGGGACTGTGGGCAGCCTGAAAACGGCCCTCAGCCCTGAACCCAGGCTGGCCACACCCCAATGGGGTGAGGGTCCACACTGGGGGGTTTGGCCAGCCTGCAAACAGCCATCAGCCCCTCACCCAGGCTGGCCAGGCATGCCAGCAGCTGGACATTCCCTGAGGAGTCCCAGACTACGAGAGGGCACAGGCTGGGCTGAGAGACCTCCTGAGTGCACAAATTTTTGTGCACCATGCCCCCAATGTGTATGTATACACACTAGGGGCCCGGTGCACAAAAATTTGTGGACTCAGGAGGATACACACACACACACACACACACACACACACACTAGGGGCCCGGTGCACAAAAACGTGTGCACACAGGGATATATATATATATATATATATATATATATATATATATATATATATATATACACTAGGGGCCTGGTGCACAAAAATTTGTACACTCAGGGTGGAGGGAGTCCCTCAGCCCAGCCTGTGCCCTCTGACAGTCTGGGACCCCTCAGTGGATGTCCTATGATGGCCCCAGTCTGCCAGGCGCCTTTTGTGTGTGTGTGTGTATATGTGTGTGTGTGTCACCACTGGGGACCTGCCCTCAGCCGCATCTGAGGCTCGGAGCAGTCCTCCTGTGTGTGTCTACCTGCCGGGGGCCTGCCCCCAGGCACACAGTGGAGGCTTGGAGCAGGCACCCCCTCTATGTTGATCGCTCAGACTCTTGCCCTCCCCTGCATGTTGTTCTCTTTTTTGAGCATGGCCAGGGCTGGGTGCGGCCTGCCTCCCAAGCTTGCCTACTGCCCATCTTCCTCCAGCCACCAGAAAGCAGGGAAAACCCCGCCTTGTGGTCAGGCCAGCCTTTTCCTGTTCCCTGATCCCCGGAAGGGACCTGGGAAGCCACCAAGCAGGCCGCCAACTCTTTCCCACTCACCCGTCCCCTGCTGCCTTCCTTTCCCACTTCCCGGTGCCGCCAAGGGGTCTGGGGAGCTGCCAAGCAGGACCCCGGCCCCTGCAGCTTTGCTTTCCCGCTCCACGATGCCCCTCAAAGGGCCTGGGCAGCCACCAAGCAGGCCGAGACCACCCCCTGCTGCCTCTTACCCACTTCCTGGTGCCCTCCAACCCTGCCGCCTCTTTCCCTCTCACGGGTCCTGGGTCCTGCGCTGTCCCACCCTGCAGCCGCTCTGTGCACTCGGGAGGTCCCTCAGCCCGGCCTGTGCCCTCTCGCAGTCTGGGAGCCCTCTGAGGATGTCCACCTGCTGGCATGCCTGACCAGCCTGGGTGAGGGGCTTTAAGCCTGCCCACAGCTCCCATTGACCCAACGTCCCAGCAAGGCCGGCTGGACGCAGGTTTCTGCGGTTTCTCTCCTATAATTGATGCTGTTCCTTGAAGGCCTGGGGTTATCTTCTATAATTGATACACTGTTCCTTTAAGGTGGCCTTCTAACTAAGGAAGCCTCCTCTGCTTCACCTCGCAGCATCTATAATGAAACAATTGTTACTTTTACTGGTGAGGCCCGGGCTGCTCTTTCCTTCAGCTCCCGAGGATTCTATGATTGTTACATTGTTTCAAAGCTGTGTTTTGCTAGAGGCAGTTTAATCGGAGCTGAGCTGAGGAGCGCAGCTTCACTTTCACTCCTGCCGCAATGGAAAGGGCTGTTTACTCAGGTCTGTGAGTGGCGGCCGCCATGTTGGCTGGGCTAATTTGCATATAGCCGCTCTGATTGGCTGGTGGGCGTGGCTTACCCTGTCTCGGAGAAACGGTTAATTTTAATATTTCGCTTTTATAGAGTAGATATATATATATATATACACACACACACATATATATATACATACTAGGGGCCCAGTGCACAAAAATTTGTACACTCGGGAGGTCCCTCAGCCCAGCCTGTGCCCTCTCACAGTCTGGGACCCCTCGGGGAATATCCACCTGCTGGCGTGCCTGGCCAGCCTGGGTTCAGGGCTGAGGGCCGTTTTCAGGCTTCCCACAGCCTATTCAGGGTTTGGGTCCCTAATGGGGTGCCTGGCCAGCCTGGGTGAGGGGCTCAGGGCCATTTGCAGGCTTCCCACAGCCCGTTCAAGGTTCGGGTCCCTACTGGGGTGCCTGTCCAGCCTGGGTGATGGGCTGCGGGCTGTTTTCAGGCTGCCCACAGCTCCATTAACCCAACATCCCAGGGAGGCTGACTGGAATCAGGTTTCTGGGGTTTAATTATCTTCTATAATTGAAACTTTGTTACTTTGAGCGAAGGCCTAGGCAGGGAAGGAAGCCTCCTGTTTGCTTCAGCTCCGTGGCTTCTATAATTGAAACATAATTTCCTTGAGCAGACGCCCAGCCGGCCTAGGCAGACAGTTTACTTCTGGTGCAACAGAAGCCTCCTGTTTGATCTAACTCCATGGCTGTCGGCCTCCATCTTGGCTGGGTTAATTTACATACACCCACTCTGATTGGCTGGGAGTGTGGCTTGACTGGTGGGTGTGGCTTAGGTGTCTTGGAGTGATGGTTAATTTCCATATATATATTTACCAAGCCATGCAAGCATTTATTCATTCATTCATTCAACAACTACTTTTGAATGCCTCCTATATATCAGACACTGGGTGCTGAAGCAAAGCAGAGTCCCTTTCCTCATGGAGCTTAAAGTCTAATTAGGAAAACAAGAACTGATCAAAGAGTCATACACATAGAGAATAATGAACTGGTATGTATAGAATTATAACAATACTTATCATTATCCAGCAAATACGTATTTTTAACTATTGAATATTCCTGCTTGTTCTCTAATTTGTTTATCAGTTAACTTTAATCATCAAGTGATTCTTAAAAACAACTTTCCAAACATAGCATGTTATTTGTCAGTTAAGGCTTTTAGATAATGCTTACAATTGAGGTTTTCAGATGGAATCAGGTCTTCATTTAGTGAAACAGAAGAAATGTTGGTATAAATTTAAAGCCATGAAATCAGAATTCAAGACCTAAGAGACCTTCCCTGGAAGAACATGGGCATGTTTACAGAAAAGTCATCTTTCAGTCTTTATAATATAAAAATCCTACATTTCTGGTGATAGTAATGGCTAACACATCACACTTACTATGTGCCAAGGTACTAGTCTAAGCACTTTATAAGTATTAACTTATGTAATCATCACAATAACCCTCTGAAGTAGGTGGTAGTGTATTATCCCCATTGTACACATGAGAAAACTGAGGCATAAGGGGGCTAAATAATTCACTTGCTATCACAGAGCCAGCCAGTAGAGCCAAAATTCAAACCCAGTCTGTTTTCTTATTCACCTTGGTGTACTGCCTGTAGTTCATACAATGTAACTGCTGGCACATGTTGAAAACTGGGAGTTTTGCTCAATAATTTAGACAGCATGTTCAAAACCACGCCTCCTAACATGTTCTTCTAGTGACTTTATCTTTCTCGTATACAAAGAATAAACTCCACTTGGTACCTCCTTGTGGAAGTCACATTTAAAACAAAGCAAAACATAATTCAACTCCTTCTAACAAGAAATATGATGTACTGAAATAAAAGAAAAAGAGGTGATTCCCTAATTACTTTTTATTATTTTTTAATATATATTTTTATTGATTTCAGTGAGGCAGGGAAAGAGAGTTAGAAACATCAGTGATGAGAGAGAATTATTGATTGGCTGCCTCCAGCAGGCCTCCACTGGGGATCGAGCCTAAAACCTGAGCATGTGCCCTTGACCAGAATCGAACCTGGGACCCTTCAGTCCACAGGCTGATGCTTTATCTACTGAGCCAAACTGGCTAGGACCCTAATTACTTATTTAAAAAAAAAAAAGAGGATCAGATCCTCATGTGTTAGCAAAATGTCTTCTCATTATCATTACAGGATAAACAATACATAGGTTTGATAAAAGTTCTACCCAGAAGAAAATGCTTCTTCTAAAGTTCATCAATACAACACCATGTGAAATGGTACCATTAATCTAAACTTTAGACTCTAAAGTGGAAAAGCCAGGCCTGAATTGACCACACAAAATTATCTACACATAATTTCAAGGCTAGAAATGCATCCATAGCCTTTTCATCTCAAATCATGTTGCTTCCAGGCTTCAGTCCTGCCAAAAGATTTCAACAGCCAAGGGGGGAAAAAAGAATAAAGCAAAGGAGGTGTGTTTAGGCAAGTTGGTATGAAAAATGTCTTTTGACTTTTTTAAGAAAAGCAGGATTCTTTGGGGGATTAAGATTAAGCAATCATCAGAAATGAGCCTCCTCATTTGACTTGAGAATTACCATAGAGACTACTTTTTGCACTTCAAGTGTCAGAAGCCCATGTTGAAATAAAGAAGTACTAGAAACATGACTAACCATTGATAAGTTGATACATGACAAAACAGGAATCTTCGGGGCAACTGCCATGAAGATGTGTTAGAAAACAAGCGTTTTACAACTAGACAGAAAATTGAGAACATGGAAAGTTGCATATAGTTGTTAAGATACGTAAACACTGAAACAAAAGTAACACTAGAATTATTAGAAGCATTTTTCTTCTCGGCTGGATCCATGAAATAGTTGGTGTGCAGTAATTATTTCTCATTTTGTAAATTGGAAGAGGTGGGGTGGGAGAGTTTAGCTCTAAAATGACAAGTTAATAATTCAGGGGAAAGAATATACCAGAATCCTTGAATACTCAGGATTATGAAGTCAGCCTCTGTACTGTATGATTGAGAGTCCATTGAGGCAGGCATCTCTCTCTTAACAGAACACCCAGAAAGTGATACAAAATAAATAAAAGTTTCATCTTTACTCTAGAGGAGCTTATCAATTGTTTGGCAATTGCTCATGAAACAGCCACAAAAAAATTTAAGCAACAAACAATAAAAACAAGTTCATATGGTTCAAACTGGGAAATAAATCACAGCCAGTGTTCATCAGATATTAGGTACTATACAATGTGCTTTACATGCATTTATCCGCATTTCACAGATGAACAAACTGAGGCTCAAAAGGGTTTTTATGCCAAAGTTATACTTAAGTTGGTTACATATCCTACTCTTTCTATCACAACTTACTGTCCATAAAGTACTATACTACTATTATTTAAAATGAAGGTAGTACAGTAACATGGAAAAATAGTTACAAAATATTGTTACCGTATTTTCTGGCATATAAGACAACTTTTTAACGCAGTTGGGGTCGTCTTATACTCCGGGTATCGTCTTATAGGGCAGGTGCTGAAACTTCCGAGCCGGACTGGAAAATCTGCGGTCACTGCATACGGTGGGGATAGCTCAAAAACGGCTGCACTCCATTCATTTCAATGGAGCCTGACGGAGACCGCAAGTGTCTCTGGTCGGCTCCTTTTTGTGCCGCATACACCTCCGTCCGGACTTTTTAACCCAGGAAAATCTTCTCAAAAGTTGCGGGTCTTCTTATACTCCCAGTCATCTTATACGCCGGAAAATACGGTAAATTAAAAAAAAATAATACAAGTTGTATATATCACAACATGTTTATACCCAGGTAAAAAAGAATAAGAAGGAAACATAAAAAAGTTTGAAAAGTTATATAAAGGTATTAAGATTATGGAGAACATTTTCTTAAAATTTTTCTCTTTATATTATTGCAAAGTTAGACATATACTTCTCAAATGTCTAAATAATTATGCTATGAGAAAGGTATTTAGAATCAGGTAAAATCTCCAGTGAAGATTGCCTGGATACCAAGAGTATTCATCACTATTGCAGCAGACAAGAGGGTCTCATGTTGGCCAAGAAGATAAAGACATTGCCAGATCAGTGACAAGACTATTAATTCAGCAGATTCAAAAGCATGTACCAGTAAAGCAAGGCTGCTGTGACATGGGACCAGCTGTCAGAAATGGTAAACTGAAACGTCTGAATTTTATAAGCTGGAAAATAAGGAGTAACAATAACATGGTATGAGCAACTGTATTCTAACCTCTATGTGGAGGACAGCTGTGAAACCAAGAGTCCTTAATAATTTTGATTAAATTTAGTTTTAAACCCTAGCCCTAGAAATCTTCTCTCTATACACCCTTCAGAGACCTAGACTTCCCCCGAGATAGCCAGTAATCCCCAAGACATCAGGAGACAGTAGCCCTGACCTCACTAATGGTCACTGGATCCTCTGGCAAGCTAATGACAATGTCTTAAGTTATGTTTCAATTCCTGAACTCTAAGGTGGACTGATCCCCTGGCTACTTTCCTAGGAGACCAGAGAGAGGGACATTGAAAAAGATCTCAGAGCTGTCCTCAAGATCTGAAAAAAATGATTCACCACCTTAATTCATCTCCGACCAATTAGCTCCCAACACCACCCTGAATCCCTAACCCGCAGTGTCTACTGCCCTGTGAATAAACTTTTTCAATTCTGCAATAGTTGGGAGGAAGTCGGTGGAGAGATCACGGTGGAGATCATTCCACAGAAGCCAGTGAAATGAGAGAGATATTTGAAGTGGTGTGAGCTCCCCACCTTCCCTGGAGTCTTGGATCATAGCATCTAAACTACCCTACCAAAAAGCTGCAGATAAATGTGTCTTTAAAATGAGGTTTAGGGCACCTACAATTTCAGCGATCCCATGAGGCCTTTGCCACATTACACCTAGATGATCTCCCACAAAACTCTACAGGTATGTAAATAACATGAATAGGAAATACTCAATGTATTTAAATGTTGCTTTTCCTCTGCCCATGAGAAATCCAGGGAAGTTTTGAGTAAGTCTCATGGGAGTAGATATCTATGACACACCCATTAAAGAAATAATGTTTTTCAGATGAAATGCTCTGACTTGCTTTTCATTAGTCATCAACAGATAAGCAAACATAGAGCAGAGCTCTGACTATGTCTAAGTGGGGTGGTGGACAAATTGCTAGAAGTATTTACTTTTTAAAATAGCTGCTATTTTAGAACCACATAACATAAGGGCTTTGTGCATTTACTTTTGTGTGACTTCAGACCATGGTATGAGCACATAACTTCAGGAAGATGTGCTCTTGTTCTAATTATGGAAATGGCTGAACTGATCAAATTACTCACTGCATATCTTTCATTACACCAAAGAAAATGATTCCAACAAAGGGCTCGGATTTGATGACTGAAAATTGCCAGCCATTTCTACAGGCCTTTGAAGAAATGGAAAGCTAAACTGATGATACAAATAATAAACAAAGGCAGTGAAAGATTGCTTAACCTTTAATACTAATGTTGTGGTCATGGTTTTTTTTATCCTTAATTACTAATTTTTTAAAGTCATTTAAAGGAAAATAACTCTTAAGAAAAGGAGTTATACTGAGTCTGTAAACTTTGAGCAAAAAATACTGATTTTTGATGATTCTTTCTATAGATATTATTGTTGGATCCCTAATTTGTAGCATATTTGCTAGGTTGTAAAATTAAACATTTTCCCCAGTTAAAAAGGATTGGAGGAGAGGAATAAATTCGGTTAGATGTTGGTAATCTGATTGGCTCACTACCTGTTATCCAGTTCCTGGAAATAACAAAAGATTCAGACTCTTTCCCTATCTCCCCAGATTGGAGGAAGGGTTGACTTGCTATGGGTGTGTGGATGAGTAAAGCGACAAGGTGAGAGTACACCTCAATCATTCTTGAAGCAGAAATCCTGTCCCTTTTGTGAGGGAAGAGAATGAGGCTTCTCCTAGGGTGCCTAGAAACAGGAAATAGGAAAATCAGTAGCCAAATGGACAAAGCACACATTCTTGTCATTTCATGACCAAGATATTAATTACAATATGCATAATAGGTTTTTCTGCTCCACAGTTATTTTTACTTCCAGGTATATCATAGTTATTAAAAAGTCAATTGAGCCCTGGCTGGTATTGCTCAGTGGTTGGAGTGTTAGCCCACACACCAAAGGGTTGCGGGTTTAATTACCAGTCAGAATCATGTACCTGGATTGCAGATTTGATCCCTTAGGCAGGGCTCGTGAAGGAGGCAACTACTCAATGTGTCTCTATCACATCGATGTTTCTGTCTCTCTCCCCTTCTTCTTCCCTTCCATTCTCTCAAAGAATTAATGGGGAAAATATCCTTGGATAGGGATTAATAACAAAAAAAAAGAATCAATTGATTTCATTTTGTTGAGCAATGCCCATTAATTCTTGACACTCCCCATTCCCATCTTGCCCAACACCCCTCCAAACACACAAACACATGCCAAAAGGTGAGAAAGCAAAAGTACTAACATGTCCATCAAACCATAATATATCTTCAAAGATGCTGGAGTCTTAGTGGTACTTTTATAAATTACCCTCCCCAAGGAGTAACTATGATAAATGTCAAGCACAGAAGAACAC
Source organism: Murina feae (assembly GCA_004026665.1). Lineage (NCBI taxonomy): Eukaryota > Metazoa > Chordata > Mammalia > Chiroptera > Vespertilionidae > Murina > Murina feae. The sequence goes on along the minus strand of PVJC01004039.1, from coordinate 36,661 downwards.
TAAGAAGTCATGACTCAGATATGGTCATGAAATAAATTTCTATTAGCCTATAATTTACTGAGAAACCTGTACTGAATTGCATAAAAAATGGCATCATGGTTGTTCCTATATCTTGACTACTGTAAATAATGCTGTAATGAACATAGGGATGCATATATATTTTCAAATTAGTGTTTTCATATTCTTTGCATAAATACCCAGAAGTGGAATACTGGATTATATGGTAGTTCTATTTTTTTTAAAGAATCTTCATACTCTGTTTCATAGTAGCTGCACCAACTTACAATCCCACCAATAGTGCATGAGGGTTCCATTTTCTCCATATCCTCTTCAACACTTGTTATTTCTTGTGTTTTTTGGGTTTTTTTAATAATAGCCATTCTTATATCAACTGACAAATGAATAAATAAGATTTTTTTTTACACAATGGAATACTATTCATCTATAAAAAGATGAAATATTGCCATTTGTGGCAATATGAATGAATTTTGAGGATATTGTGCTAAGTGAAATAAGTCACACAGAAAAGGTAAAAAATAAAATTATTTCACTCATATGTTGAGTATAAAAAAAGAAACAAACAAAACTCATAGATACAGACAACAGATTGGTGGTTACCAGAGGGGAAAGGTGTGGGTGTACTAAATGAATAGAAGGGGTCAAATGTATGGTGACGGAGAGAAACTAGACTTTGGGGGTAAGCACACTATAGTGTATACAGATACCAAATTCTGTTGTACACCTGAAACTTGTATGTTACTAACCAATGTTACCTCACTAAAAAATAGTATAATGGTTAACCCTAGTTAGATAGTTTGCATTTTTCTGCATTTCCAAATCAGGCTTCCTTCCTCTCCTGGCTGACATGCACTGAGTTCTCTACTTCCCTACCCTCAAAATCAAAATGTGTTCATAAGACAGGACTCAAGAGACTGAGTCTTCTTCCAGGAGAAATGACTAAAGAGGCTTTAAGGGGGTCCTTCTTTAGAATAAAGAGCTGTGTTTTGAAAGAGGAGGGACAGAAGAAGGTTCCATCGGAGGCTCTGAAATCATGCCTTCCTTGCCCAAAAACTAACACAATTGGTTCAGGTGCCAATTGCCAGGAGAACTAATAGCAGCTACTCATTTGTATTCCATTTGCAATAGTTCCACCACTACATTATGTATGGTCATTGTGGGAGCATGTTTACTTGTTGTGAGTTCAGTATTTGAAGGAGCTTGTGGGGGTACTGTCCTTAACCATGTGATGGGGCTGAGTCTACATCCTGGAGTCCTAAGCTTCCTAGCTTGTAGCTTTAAAGTCTGGGCCTCCTTTCTGTTGCTACTCTCACTAAAGCTTGAAACATTGGCCTGAAGGCTTCTGCTCCTTGATTTCTCCTTGATCAACTGCTATTCTGGAGGAGGCAGGAGAGAGCACCCTGCTGTTACCAGGAAGCTTGTAGAGGGCCCCTTCTTGGCTCATTTTTCCATCCCTCGCCCACCAACACCCTCAGATAGGAGCAATGTTGCTTCCATGCAAGAAAAATTCAGCATAGAACTTTACAGGTTGGATTTACTTATACCATATACTCATCATCTCCTCCCTTTCCTTTCCAAATCTTCTCTTCCTGTGGTCCCTCAGCATAGCAAGGGCCTTTGCATGCCACAGTGACTGATGGCCTGGGCTTGGGAGACAGATACTGAGGTTGAAATCCCAACTCCACCACTTACTCCATATGAGACAGTGGGTAAGCTTCCTAATTACTCTGAGCTTCACCTTCTTCCTCCATAAAAATGAAGATAATAACTACTTTGCAGATTGATGAGGATAAAATGGAATAATGCATACAAAGCAGTATGCCAGGTACATAATAAGCACTCAATAAATGGTAGCCAAGATTATTAATGGAATCATCATATATCTAGTTATTCAAACAATAGCATTCCTCTCCTTTTTTTCTCTGTAGTCAACCTGACCTTGTGTCCAATTAACTCTACCATACCTCCTAAATACAGCTCATATCCATTTCTTCCTGCCCATCTTTGCTGTAATAGCTAAACATATTTCCTACCATTTTTTCCTTTTCTACCATTATAACCTTTTAACTGTACTTCTGTATCCAGCCTCTTTCTATTTCAACCATTCTGCATGTTTCCCAACAGCGAATTTCCCAAAATAGAAATGTGTGTATGACATTCCCTTAATGAAGGTCATTCAGGCATTGCACACATTACCTTCAGTATCCAATCTCAACTCCTCAGCATAGCCTTCAGGGCCTTCTAGGACTACATCTCACCACTCACTCGCCACTCACTTTATATATACTCCTTCCTCCCAGAACAAGTTGTACTTCTTACAACAGCCCTCAAGTCCAAGTGCCTTATGTTCTGTTCCCAGGACATGTTTCTCGTTCTTTTCTTCACATGATAGACTCCCATGTATCCTGCAAGACTCAATACCCAAAGTTCTTCATCAAGAAATCTTCCTGACTCCTCATTCATATATTATACTATTTTACTTTCTGTTTAGAGACATACCTTGTCTTATTGTACCTCACTTTATTGCATTTCATTGATATTACAATTTTTTAATAAATTGAAGGTTTTCCACAACCCTGTATAGGGTAAGTCTATAGGTGACATTTTTTTTTCAACAGATTCAGATGATGGTTAGCATTTTTTAGCAAGAAGTATTTTTAAATTAAGGCATGTACATTGTTTTTTTTAATACATTATTTTTTTAAACATAATCCTATTGCATACTTAATAGACTACTGTGAACATATCTTTTATATGCACTGGGAAATGAAAAGGTTTGTGTGATTTGCTTTTTTTGCAATATTTGCTTTCTTGTGGCAGTCTGGAATTGAACCACAATATCTCCAAAGTAAGCCTGTACTCGTCTATCTCCTCTTTAGAAATGAGTTTCTTGAGGTGAGGAATTGTACACCTTGCTGCATCCTGCATTGCAAGCAACAAACATAGATGTTGAATCAATTTATTCAGCAAACATTTACTGAGGATCCAATCTGTGCTGAGCACTGAGCTAGGAGGGAGACATTCTATTTGCTCTCTATTACTACACAGTTTCCTATGGTTTTGTGACTGATGATGCTTTAGGAAAGTGTCTATAGGACCTGACTACCTAAGATCTCCCTCTTCAAAATTATCACTCAAATCTCAAAGCTGCCCATTGGTAGATATAAACATTCATGTCCAAATGCCATCTAAATTTATTTTCACAAAAATTCTGCGAGATATCATCTAAGTTTTACAAATAAGAAACCCAAAGCTTGTCCATTGTGGACAAGCTGGTGATTGGCACACCCGGTAAAAGGGGAGGAAGTGTTGTATAGTAATTACTAGAGGCCCGATGCACAAAAATTCGTGCAAGAATAGACCTTCCTTCCCCTGCTGCCGGCACCGGCTTCCCTCCAGCACCCGGGACCCAGGCTGCCGGCACCAGCTTTCCTCTGGCACCCAGGACCTGGACTTCCCTCCCTCTGGCTGGCTGCAGGCATCTGTGACTGTGGAAAGTTTCTCCTGGGGCTGGGCACCAGCTTTGTCAGGAAGGACATCCAGAATGACATCTGGAACACTCAGTAAAACTAGTGTGTTGTTAATTCTGGTAGGGTATTTTGGTGCTATTTGTTAAAAATAAGATAATTCACTTATCAGTATGGTATAATGAAATAAAATTGTTTTTACTACTTATTGTAATCTTGAAGCTATTGACAATTACAATAATGACTAGGGGCCCATTGCATGAATTCATGCACCTTGAAAGGAACTGTGGGCTGCGAGGCTGCGATGGGGACAGGAGTGGTCTCGGCCCATCTTCTGCACCCCCACCTGGCCCCTCCTGCCACGGGCCCCAGTCCCCTGTCTGCTGGCAGCCCCGCTCTCGCCACCATCAATCCCACGTGCTGACGACACCAGCCCTGCTTGCACCCACTGACTGTGCAAAGCAATTGGGGCCAGCACCAGCAGTGGGTGCAAGTGGGGCCAGTGTGAGTGGCAGCTGCTGCCCTGATTGCCCCTCAGGAGCAGGGGGAGGGGGAGAAGCCCTCAGCAGCGATTGGAGCTGGCAGACACCACTTGCAGCTGCTGACGGCACTAAGCAATCAGGACTAGTGCTGGGCGCTAGCAGCGGGTGCAAGTGGCAGCTCCAGTGCCAGCTGCGGGTGCAAGTGGGGCTGACACCAGCAGCAGGTGCAAGTGCCAGGCAGGACTGCAGTGCATGGGAGCAAAGAATTTTCAGTAACCACCAGAGGCTCGCCCTGCCTTGGTCTGGCACCCTTGCTCACCTGCTCCACCATCCTGCCACAGTTGATGCCCACCATGTTCCATGCTCTGCTGCCTGCTGCTTGCTGCCTACACCTGCCATGTTCTGTGCACGCCCCCTGGTGGTCAGCCCACGTCATAGCAACTGGTTGTTCGGTTGTTCTGCCGTTTGGTCTATTTGCATATTAGCCTTTTATTATATAGGATAGGCAATTATTAAGTTCATACTGGGTGCTAAGTACTGAGGTTTTAAGATATACATTATTTCATTTAATAGAAGAACCCAGTGAGAAATCTAAGATTTAGTGAGGGGGAGTTAAACTCCTTGGTGTGGGTCACATGTTATGAGCATTAGAGTAGGAAATCAAACCTATCAGAAGCCAAATTCTCTTCAGCCATTCTGTATGGAACACATACTACATACAAAGCCCTGGACTATCAGGAAACCAGTATGAGTAACACATCTCCCTGTCCTCCAGGGGCTTATCATGTAGCTCCAACTTAAGTCTGTCTCAGACAAGAGAAGGAATAAATAAATACATGGGTAGACTCAATGGACTAGTTAGGCTAAATATAATACAAAACTATGGTGCAAAGTAGAGTACATCACCACCTGAAATTCAGTATGAACAAAGTAGGAGAGGAAAGTAGAACTAGGACTAAAAAAGGCCATGTGAAAGTTGCTACCTGAAATCGCATAGGCCTCCACAATCACATAGGCCCCGAGTCACTGAGCTATTCTCATTAGAATTTACACTCTATTTATAATTTTGACCTAAGTCCCAGCACCTGTTATGACTTTATCTCGCAATCAAAGCCAGAGGATCTGGCTTGCCTTGATCTCTTCATTTTTGCTAGCTTGTTCCCTTTTAAACATTTATTTTCCCATGATCTGCCTTTAACCTTTGACATGGTATGACTGCCATGGTAGCTCTGTGGCTGAGTGACAGAACATTCCAAATGAGAGCAGGAAATGATGGAAAGAGCTCCCGGCTTCCACAGGAGTGGCCTTCCTTCTGAGGACAGGGAGACCTCAAAACAGAGTGTGTATTTGATTTGGGGCATCACATCCTTTTGTGGAACTTCATCTTAAAAAGCACATTTTATATCACGATGAAGATATCACTAAAAGCTAAAGCACTTCATTTGGCACATTTAAAAGTGCCCCTAAACAAAACACCAACATTAATTCTTAATCTTAGCATTAAATTACTCTTGAATTGGGTTTAATAAAATTTCACCTCACTGTTAGTTCTTGTGTTCACAGACTACACAAATCTACCCTAATGAAAGAGTAATATGCAAACTGACTGTCGCTCCAAGACACCCAAGCCACACCCACCAGCCAATCATAGTGGCTGTATGCAAATTAACCCAGCCAAGATGGCAGCCGGCATCCACAGAGCTGGAACAAGCAGGAGGCTTCCATTGCAACTGCCTGACTAAGCCGACAGGCCTCTGCTCAAACAACAATGTTTCAATTATAGAAGCCACAGAACTGAAGCAAACAGAAGGCTTCTATTGCCTGCCTAGGCCTCAGCTCAAGGTAACAAAGTTTCAATTATAGAAGATAAATAAACCCTAGAAACCTGATTTCAGCCAGCCTCGCTGGGACCTTGGGTCAATGGGAGCTGTGGGCAGCCTGAAAACAGCCCTCAGCCCCTCATCCAGGCTGGCCACACTCGCATGGGGAGAGGGTCTCCACTGGGGGGGCTTGGCCAGCCTGCAAACAGCCATCAGCCCCTCACCCAGGCTGGCCAGGCACGCCAGCAGGTGTACATCCACCGAGGGGTCCCAGACTGTGAGTGGGCACAGGGCCCCTAGTGGGTTAATTTTTGTGCACTGGGCCCCTAGTGGGTTAATAACATGAAAAAGTTTGGTATTAATACAAATAATAACCCTTGTGCATAAACCTATATATAACTGGCCCAAGATTTAATTCATTATATTTCCTTCAGATGGATACTAGACTTATTGGGGTGATAATGTTATAAGGTATATAAATGCCTGATCACTATCTCTGCAACCTCAGCATATAATTTCTTCCTTTCTGTGTAAAATTGAAAACTTCTACCTTTTTACTTAAAGAAAGCACTTTGACGTTTCTCCTTGGCATATCAGAATCTCCAGCATGACTATTCTTGTGTGGGGGGGCCATTAAGTAAAATAAGAGTTACTTGAAAATAAAGGTTACTGTGATACTTGGCAAATTGATAATCAAGATGGCTACTAAGTGACTAACAAGTGGGGAGAAACTACAGCATGGAGATGCTAAATGAAGGGATGGTTCACATCCCAGGAGGGACATTGCGAGATTTCATCATGCTATTCATAATGGCATAAAATTTTCAATTTATGAACAGTTTCTTTCTGGAATTTATCATTCAATATTTTCAGACTTCAGTTAACTGAGATATCTAAAACTGAGGGAAGGGAAACCATGAATAAAGGGTTTTACTATAGTCCTACAGGCAAACATTTCTATTTGTCTCTTATTTGTCCTTTCTTTAAAGATTTACGGGAAAAATTTTATTTGTGCCTATTTGTTTGGTTTTTATGTTTTTAATCACTGTTTACATTTAATATTATTTTTATTCACTTCAGTATACAGCATATACTTATATTTATACAGCATATACAGAGGTTAGAAAAATCATATACTTTACAAAGTATTTCCCCTGATATTTCCAGTACCCACTTGGCACCATACATAGTTATTATAATACTAGTGACCCCAGTGCACAGATTTATGCACATTGAAAGGAAATTAGTTAGAAGGTAGCCAGTGGGGCCAGACGTGCCCTGGAGCCAACCTACCACAGTCCCTCCCCTGTCAGCCATACCTGAAATGGTGCTGTGGCTTAAAAGACATCTGCAGAATGAGCAGGGTCCCTCCAGCAGGTGGGGTCCCTCAGCCTGCCCTTGGGGGGAGGGGATCAGGCTGAAACTGGCTCTCCAACATTCCCTGAAGGGTCCTGGAGTGCCAGAGGGCACTCTGCAAAGTTGCTGTCACACAGGGCGTTGAACGTAAACACAAGTGTGCAGTAAACAAGATTCAGGGCCGACAGTGCCCCAGCAACAACATAACCCACAGCCAGAGGTGGAATCGCGCAGCCCCGTCAGAAATTGGGCCTCCTTCCTCTCTTGTTTTGGGGTGCGTCACCCAGAACCACTGCTGCCAAGTCACTGCAACTTGGCAGCTCTTTCATTGAGCATCTGCCCACTGGTGGTCAGTGTACATCACAGCAACTGGTTGGAGGGAGGGAAGGACACTTAGCATATTAGACATATATATTATACTAGTGGCCCAGTGCACAAAATTCGTGCACATTAAAGGGAGATTAATTAGAGGGAATATTTTAATATTGCTATTTGCCCTTTCTCTATAATAGAAGTGTCAGAGATTAAAGAAAATTAGTAAAACGTATATGAAAATCTTCCTCCTGACAGAGGCTGGGGTGCACCATGGAACCCAGAGTCAAGTCTTCAACCACCCACGTGCACCTCAAAATCGCTCAAGACCCAAACCTGGACGGCCCCCCTTCATTGGGCTAGATCCAGACCCGGCCAGTCCCACCCTGTCAAGCCCTGCCAGGTTGGGGGGGTGCAGCCTCAGGTCCCCTGGGTGCCAGGGCAGGGGGGCACAGCCTGAGGTCCCCCATCAAGCCCTGCTGGGCAGAGGGAGTGGCCTGTGATCCCTCAGCCTGGTGCCAGGGCAGGAGGCACAGCCTGAGGTCCCCTGGCCTGCTGCTGGGGAGAGGGGGCATTGCCTGAGGTCCCTGGCCCAGCACCAGGCTGGAGGGCACACCTTGAGGGCCCCCATCAAGTCCCACTGGGTGGGGGGCACAGTCTCAGGTCCCCTGGCCCGGGGCCATGGCAGGGGGCATGGCCTGAGGTCCCCCAGCCTGGCACCAGGGAAGAGGGTGCAGCCTGAGTCCCTCTGGCCTGGTGCCAGGGCCGGGGGAGCAGCCTGAGGTCTCCTGTCAAGCCCTGCGGGTGGAAGGCACGACCTGAGGTCCCCTGTCAAGCCCCATGCAGGAGGTGGGTGGGTGCGCAGCCTCAGGTCCCTGCTGATTGCTCCTTAAGGCTCGTTATGGGAACTTAGCCTCAGCTGTGCGTGCAAATTGACCGGAGTGATGGTCAATTTGCATATTCCCTCTTTATTATATAGGATAACTGACTATATTCCCTATGCTGTACTTTACTTCCCCATGACTGTTTTGTAACTAACAATCTCTACTTCTCAATCCCTTCACCTTTTCTTTTTTTTAATCCTCATCCAAGGATATGTTTTTATAGATTTGAGAGAGAGAGAGAGAGAGAGAGAGAGAGAGAGAGAGAGAGATATTCATTGATGTGATAGAGAAACATATTGCCTCCTGTACATGCTCCAACTGGGCATCAAACCCACAACCTATGTATGTGCCCTAACCAGGATCAAACCCACAACTTTTCTGGTGTACAGGAGAATGCTCTAACCCAGCGGTCACCAATCTTTCAGACCTCACGGACCACCAGTGGTCCACGGATCATCAGTTGGCAACTGCTGCTCTAAACAACTGAGCCACCCAGCCAGGACTCAATCCTTCCCTTTTTTCATCCAGAACCCCAACCCCACTCCTCTCTAACAACCATCAGTCTGTTCTCACAACCTGTGAGTTTGTTTCTGTTTTGTTTGTTCATTTATATTGTTCTTTAGATTCCACATGTAAGTACTTTACCTCTCTGCCAAGATCTCCCTTTGGATGTGCCACTTGTGGAGCTAATTAGATCTTACTCTGATGCTATCTGATGCCTGTCACTGCATGTGTTGGTTCTGAGGCCTCTTTGGAGGGACGCCAGTACAGGTTACTGTCAGGCACTGCCTGTGACTGGACCTGGGCGACCTGTTTGTAGCTACAAAGTGATCCACAGTTTGTGGCTGCTTCTGCTGGGCCTGGGTATGCATGGGAAGGGTCAAGATGTGCATAAAGGCCAGTTTCCACCAGGACCTAGTCTGAGGGCAGGTCTGCAAAAGGTCCAAGACACCCTAAGATCTGCCTCCACCTGTCTCCACCTGCCTACTGCCTGTTAGGCTCAGTCATTGAAAGAGCCCCTGTTGATGGGCAAGTTGTAGGAGGTAGGTTCTCAGTGAGTCATCAGATAGGTATGAGTGGTGTTCACCAGACTGATATAGATTCAAACTTGGTGTCAGTACTAGGTCTGAGTCCACTCAGCAAAAGTCTCAGGGTATACCTAGTTCACCTGCCACACACCAGGTGCCTACAGACTTTTATTTTGGGGCAACGTCTTGGGAGTCATTAGGATGAGGCCAGCAGGATTTATCAGGCCTAAACAGACCAAGGTTTAGCAGTGAGAAGGAAGGGTTCTAAACTGGTCAGACATGGCTCCCTTCCTAGAGCCACACAACTCAGTCTGCCCTAGTGTGTGCCCCAATCTCCCGGACAGTCTCAGCTTGACATAGTGGGTCCACTGTGAGTTGGGAGAGTAGAGCTAGTGGATCTCTCATGAGGGGGTGGCACTGGTCAGGCTTGCAAGAAGGTAGGGGGAATGGCCCCCAACCCAGAGCTACACAACTCAGTTTTGACACCCCCTGAGTCCACCAGACCCCTACACCCCAAGCTCATGCAGGGTGGGCAACAGGGAGTCGGGAGTGTGGTGCTATTGCATTCTTCCAAGTTGATGCCATTTGGAGGAAAATGCTCCACCCAAGAAAGATGGTGTCTGCAATGTGAGAGATGGACTCAGCACAGGTACCCTGTGGCTGTCCCTTCAGCTCTTTCCCCAAAGCCGGACAATCCAGTCTTTTCCCACACATCTCTATTGTGCTCTCAGCCCACCTCCCTCTGTTGGAGCCCAGGATGAGTGGCTGCAAATGAGATTTTGTGTCCTTCCCCTTTAAGAGGGCACCTGGTCTCTAGCAGACAGACTCCCCGCTGATTTTCACAGCCTCTTCCCAGCTCTGGTGCTCTGGGCTGGGTAGCCCAGCATGGGGTTGAGACCCCCTCACTCCTCAAGGGAAATGTTTACATCTGAGATATCCCTCTGGAATGTCAGCCACAGCCTGTGAGAGCAGACCTGCCCTTTCCTCATCTTCACCTTTCCTACCAATCTTGATGTGGTTTCTTCTGTAAATCCTTGGTTATAAGGCTTCTATTCACTAGTCTTCAGTTGGTTATTCCGGTTGATTGTTCTGTATTTTAGTTGTAATTTCAGTTTTGTCCTGGGACGAGAGGAGTATAATTTCCATCTACTCCACCACCATCTTGGATCCCCTCTATTTGTCCTTAAAACCAAGTTTAAATATCAGTCTCTCTCTCACTTCCTTAAAATCAAATTTAAATATCAGTCTCTCTGTCACTTCTCCTCCACATCCTTCCTCTGCAATTGCACCATCCTCTCTGCCTGCCCATCTAATGACACTTTGCTGTAACTACTTGTTCACGTAGCTGCCTCTCATTTCAAACCGGAACAACCCAGAGTGCATGATTATTTCTTCCCCGAGCCCTTAACACAGTGATTTCTCAATCAACAAAGTAGATTCTCAGTAGCTATTGAATAAATAAGTGAACAAAATAGGTAAAATTGATCTTTTGCCTTCTATCCTTCCCCATCACCAGCTGCTTTTTCTCGGCTTTCCTTCCCCGTCAAGCCTCTCTTCAACCTTAGCTGTCTGTTTTGTCACAGCCACCAATATCAAAACCTGCTCTCATTAAAGACTTTGATAAATTCGTAAAGCTAACCATGTCCCCTCACATAGGGTTTTTATAATTTTCCAGGTGACAAAATCTTGAGCCAAAGTAATAAATCTCTAGTTGTAGAATTTAAGCCTGGTCAGAGGCTTCCTCACAGTTCCTGCACCTACACTGAGCATTTTGTGTAGGAGTTCATGACTGTTATTGGCACCACAATCTCTGTAAACTCTTGGCTATGTGCTCTGGGGCCCTAGGAAACCAGTCTGCCTCCAAGTGAATGATCCAGACATTCTTTTAGAACTACCAAATTATTGAGGCTGCTTGAAAAAAAGAAATACTTAAGTTTTTAAAAAATAAGCCTTCACATTTAAAAAATAAAAAAGGCTTTGCCTACTAAACAATTTAAACTCAGCAGTCTAATTTAAACACTAATTAATTTTTTATTTCTTATTTGATTAATTATTTAATGGGGGAAGTGGGAATAAAATCATTACAATCCTAATAAGAACTGAGCAGAGAGAAACTTTTTCCCAGTTATTTCTCAACAGCCAACAGGCTAAAAGGTAAACAGTAAGAAAAATGAGCGCAGAAGAGTAAGAGTTCAATAAACATCCAGCTCGCTTTCCTAGGAATTCTGAAAGCTCCCTCTGAGAGTTTTATGAGAGAGCTTTTTAGGGAGATAAAGGATGGGTAGTGAGTTCTACCAAGCCCATACATCAAAATAGCATAATATATATGTAAATGACACACATTCTGAAATTTCTGTACATTGGGGTATTTGTGTTAAAAACAGATAAATAGGATTCTGCCTGGCAAACCATCCCCATGCCAGAATGGCCCCTTAGACCAAGGCCCTGCTACCAAAGCAGAGCAGCTGGTTAGAAATCATTGGGCAGTGATGATTTCAGTCTTTGAGTCAGAACTGAGAATAAGACAGTAGAAGTAATATTCTAGAGGGTCTTGTCTTTCAGATATGTAACTATATGGAACAGTATGAAGGACCAGAAATCAAATAAGATCATGGGTTTAGAGAAATATTTAAAACCCCAAAACACTTCACAAATATCAGGTGATGGAGTTACTATGATGGAGATATATAATGTCACTTAACTGGTAAAGTTGATGGCTAAATTGGTCAAACACAGGACCCCATATTGGTGGGAACATCAACAAAAGCACCTTTCCCCTTGCACAACTTCAATAGGCTGCGAGCTAAGAAAACAATGTTATATTTGGTTTTCTAATGCATGGACTACCAGAAAAACCCATTTAAGAAATCTGATTATAATATTCATTATACTAGATTATATATTGGTTTAGAATAGAAAATGGTTCTGAGTTCCATCTCAGGCTCCCATAAGCTTGTCTACTCTCTGCTTTTAGTGAGGATGAGATTCTTTTGCTTCCTGATTTCCCTGCCTTCGGAGGAGAACAAAGGTCTGGCAGCAGAGGCATATCTCCTAGGATCATTTAAGCCTGGAAAAGGAACAAGGAGTTATTCAGGCCAACCCTCGATGGAATATTGTGAAGATGAAAAGAAGTTACACATGTAGAGCTTGTAGCACAATAGCTGGCATATACTTAGCCCTCAATAAAATTTGCTCTTGATAGTAGTAACAGCAATACCTTGGAGCTGTTTAATGAAACAGCTGGGACTAGAATCCACATCTCTACTCTCCATCACTCCAACAAGACCAGAGGCCTCCCATTGTGGAAAAACTACCTAAAGTAGGAGGCTCTGAAAAATAGTTTTTAAAGAGCCGATTATTTCCAAGCAATTTATTTTATTGTAAATGCCACCATTTAAATGTGCAGTTTAAGGATATGAACAGATAAAGCTTGATTTATTTTAGATTCCCAAATGATTTCCCCTATTTCCTTTTATAAAAGGAGTCCAGACATAAAAAAGCAAATGTGGTAAAGAAAATCCCTGAATGATTACTTTCATTAAAATTGAATTTGCTTGAAAATTAGACAATAAACCTTCATATCTCAGAGCTCCAGCTGTAGAATTTGACAATAGCCAGCACCTACAGATATATTTTAACACAGATACTCCCACATGATGCTCCAGGCTTTACAAAATGCCATGGCTGCTAGAAAACAGCTGGGAACCAGAACCTCCTGAGCCTTATCCAAAAAACAAAACAAACAAGTAAAGTTCTCTACCCGCCACGCCCCCAACAAAACAGTAAAATATTTCTCTCCTACAGCACTGCAGGGCATATCTAGCATAGTAAGTTTTACTTTACTCTGTGATCAAATAAATTGAATGCTTTGACTCTACCATACCACACAAATAAGTATTGTCCCCCAGCCTCTCTGCTCGAAGAACATGATTATGACGTGAAAGAAATCAAACATTGAACATTTGATTTAAAGTAACAATAATCACAATGATAATGGTCAGGATCACACAGAGAGATTTTGTGGGGGGAAAAAAAAAACAACAAAAATTTCCAATGTCAAAATAAGTTTGTTGCACCATTACTTACAATAGCCAAGATATGGAAGCAACCCACATGCCCATCAATAGACAAGTGTTTAAAAAAGTTTGGTACATTTACATAATGGAATACTACTCAGCCAGAAAAAGAATAAAATCTTACTTTTTATGACAAAATGGATGGATCTAGAATGTATTATGTTAAGTGAAATAACTCAGAAAGAGAAAGACAAATACCATATGACTTCACTTATATGGGGAATCTAAAGAACAAAATAAACAAATAAAATAGATACAGAGAACAGACTGACATTTGACAGAGGGGAGGGGATTTGAGAGAACAGATGAAAAAGGTGAAGGGATTAAGAAGTAGAAATTGGTAGTTATAAAACAGTCACAAGGAGGTAAATTACAGCATAGGGAATAAGCCATAATATATATCTAATCTAATAAAAGAGTAATATGCCAATTATCCCTCACTCCTAAGCCACGCCCATCAGCCAATCATAGTAGCAGTATGCAAATTAACCCAGTCAAGAAGGCAGCTGGCAGCCACAGAGGTAGAGCAAACAGAAGGCCAGCAATGGAGGAAACTGCCTGCGTAGGCTGGCTGTGGCCTCTGCTCAAGGCCACCAAGTTTCAATTATAGAAGATAAATAAACCCCCAAAACCTGCCAGCCTCACTGGGACCCTGGGAGCTGTGGCCAGTCTGAAAACAGCCCTCAGTCCCTCACCCAGGCTGGCCAGGCACCCCAGTAGGAACCCAAACCCTGAAGGGGCTGTGGGCAGCCTGAAAATGGCCCTCAGCCCCTTACCCAGGCTGGCCACACCCCCATGGGGTGAAGGTCCACACTGGGGGAACTTGGCCAGCCTGCAAACAGCGATCAGCCCCTCACGGGCTGGCCACGCAGGCCAGCAGGTGGACATCCCCCGAGGGGTCCCAGACTGCAAGAGGGCACAGGCCAGGCTGAGGGACCCCCCACCTAGTGCACAAATTTTGTGCACCAGGCTCCTAGTGTATATGTGTATATATATATATATATATATATATATATATATATATATATATATAGAGAGAGAGAGAGAGAGAGAGAGAGAGAGAGAGAGAGAGAGAGGCAAATTAGGCCAGGACTCCGTAATGGGTCATAACCAGACAGGAGGCGGTTGCACACAGGTGAGGCCTGGATGAGATACACAGACAGAAGACCAATGAGCTGCCGCACCCCAGCTCGAATCAGCACCCCCGGAGCCAGAGTGGACACGGACAGGGACAGGGGGCCAGCCCACAGCCTCCATAACCAAGCGCAGGCAGGCCTGGAGAGAAGACGGTGAGCCCGCCTCCCATGGAAGCAGTGCGGCTCCCTCCCACCTCCCACAGAATCAGCACAGGTCCCTCCTGGCTCCCATGGAAGCGGGTGCGGCTCCTGGCAGCATGCTGCGGTTAACTACTGGCTCCCTCGGAATCTGTGGGCGGCCTACTACACGCGATATCGGGTGATGGACTACTAGCATTGTAATAACTATGTATGAGGCTGGGTGGGCGCTTGAAATATTAGGGGAGCCACTTTGATTGTCTAAATACTATGCTGAACACCTAAAACTAACACAGAATAATATTGAAAGTAAACTGTAATTAAAAATACAAAAACTATTATCAAAGTTAAACCAATAAAATTAACCAAGTTTCTTTACTGCACTATCCTCAAAGGCTTTAGTTCCCTGATGTGAATTGTTTCTCCTAGAAAGCAAAATAAGATGTAACAATTTGCAAGTTTATTTTTTTGCAGATCATCAATTAGAGCTGGTATTCCAAGGGAACTCATTTTAGAACAGTCTGATTTAGGTTATAGTCAGGTATTTAAAAGCACCTTCTAATATAAAGTAACTATATTTTATGCATTACACTCTCATATTAAATCTTTAATACCTACCAGTTATAAAATCTTAAAATATATATTGTTAACCATTATCTATAGGAATAGTATTTACATGGCAGAGAAGGGAAAACTCACACTTCTTACTAGGAAGCTTGTTTCTCCACTGCCTACATTTAATTTATTATTAAAGCTTTAACATGTGTCAGAGAGAAAATAAATGCTTTTTTTTCTTCTCCAGGTCACTAATGTTCACTGCAATCAAAGTTGCCCTTATTGAGCTATTATTATCAGTATGAATTTTTAAACATGTTTGTATAATTTTCTTATTATGGAGGTGTTTTATGCTTATTATAGAAAATTTGGCACATCCAGAAAATATTTTTATAAAGGAAACAGTAATTCCACAACCTAGGGGTAAACTTGGATATATTTCCTTTTGCAATTTTGTCTCCTAATTTTTTTTTACATACTGAACATTTTCCCTTGACATTACACAAGGTTCATCTTTTTTGCCTCCCATCAAAAAGGGAAAAATTACAAAGAGAATGAAGAGTAAGCAACAACTTTTTTTTTTTTTCAAGATGGAAATTGAGTGAAGGCATACATAACTTCTTGAGTAGAATAGAAAAAGCTGAAACTAAGTGCCTACAGCTGGGGATTTTACCAAGCTACAAGTAAATTCACTCTAGAATCCTCTCCAAAAGGACTCACAAAATGTGGAAGTGAGACATGAGGCTGAGCACAGGAGAACAGGCTTCTATTATGTATTGGAGTAAACACCCAGGCCCACTGTGCACAGCAAAGGGACTTCCCTTCCCACTCCAAAGACAGAGAATTCATTCTCTGGAGAAAATGAACCAGAGAACCTCTGAGATATGTGATTGCCAAGCCTGGCAGAAGTCGAAAGAGCACTAAGCAACTAAGAAATGGAGTTTGAGTGAAAGCCTATAAATGAAAAGATGAGATTGCTCCAGAATCAAGGCAAGGCAACAAATTGGAAAATCCTTCTATGGAGAAACAAACTAAACAAACGCGGATGCTTAAAAAGCCTTAAGTACTAATACATGTGGCTCAACTAACAGAAAAGTTAACTCTCAGCCCTATCATCCCACAATAATGCATGCATTTAGTTTCCAACCAAGGTTGTAGTGCCTCACGCTTCAGTATGGAGGGAGAGACAAAATCTGCAGACCTAAGAAGGAAGGCTTCCAACATTAAACACACATAATTAATAAAAACTAGAACTTAATGGAACCCAACACATTTCAGGAAAGAGGCAAAAACACACAAAAACAGCATTGTAGGCAGTGCCCTCGGCAATCATCGATCTGTCTCTTGCTTCAACAGTGTTTGGACAGAACAGACCCATGGATGCCCCTTCTTCCAGCCTCGGGCCACCCTCCTGCATCTTATCCAGTCACCACCTTCAGAACCACCTCTGGGACCAGCCAACACACTGGTTTTTGTTTTGTTTTCTACCTTAACTCCTTATTGCTGAACAACCATGTGCTCTCAAACTTGTCATTATTATTCCACCGAGGTGGAGGCTCAGTCAATCACCTGGCCAGCCTGCATCTGCGGGCCTCACACACCTACCTCTCTCTGGGCTTCTATTTTGAACCCTGAAGATGTGGCTCTCGAGGGCATAGGGCACTTCTTCCATGGGATGGCGGCCCTGAGCATCTCTTAAAGTTGCAAAACCAGCACAGTAGCCACATTCTTTTCCAGGAAGTGCTGAAACCTCCCAAAATGAGTGGGCAAAACTCAGGACACCATGGAAGCTGCCCTGGTTTTGGAGAGGAACCTGAACCAGGCCATTTTGGAGCTGCAGGCCCTGGCTTCTACCTGTGCAGACCCTCATCTCTGTGGGTTCCTGGAGAACCACTTCCTGGATGAGGAGGTAAAACTCATCAAGAAGATGGGTGACACCTGACTCACCTCCGCAGGCTGACTGGCCCCCAGGCTGGGCTGTGCGAGCATCTCTTCGAAAGGCTCATCCTCAAGCACGACTAGGAGCCTTTGGAGCGCACAGGCCTTTGAGAGGCACCTCTGTATTCCCCTGGTGTCTGTCTTTTACCTGAGCCTCTTCCCAAAACTGCTAGTCATTCTTTTAACCAGCAGTTGCCAACCTTTCGAACCTCACGAACCACCAGTGGTCCACAGACAACCGGTTGGTGACCGCTGCTTCAAAGGTTTCCTTAAGCCTTTTGATTGGCGACCACTGCTTTTAACCACCCTCAAGCCCTCTCCCATGCATTGGACCAAATAAATCAATAAAGCTTTTTGCAGCAAAATGTAAATAAATAACACTGTATGCAGAAGACAAATACATAAAAGGAGATACTACAACTATGAAATAAGAAACAGAATCTGAGGCTGGAGGTAGAGAGAAGGAAGAAAAATTCAGAAAATAAAAACATCATGGAAATTTTAGAATACCAAAGCAGAAAAAAGTCAATAGGAAGTTTGAAATATAATGAAGAAATTTCCCAGAAAATAGAACAAAAAGACAAAAAACAAAACAAAACATAGGTAGTTAAAAGAAAAAGACACAAACTTTGAAAAATAAACTAAGAAGTTCAATATCTAAATAGTAAGAATGCCAAGGGGGGGAAAAATAAGAGAAAACAGGACAAGGAATGTGTGTGAGAGAGAATAATTATATTTTTAGGCACATAGTTTTTTTAAATAGACTGTTTTTAGAGCAGTGTGTGTTATAACAATATTGAACAGAAAATACAGAACTCCCATATACCTGCTGCCCACCCCTCCCCCTGCCCCATGCACAGCTTCTCCCACCATCATCCCTCAACATGGTGGTACATTGTTATAACCAATGAGCCTATATTAACACATCATTATCACCCAAAGTTCATAGTGTACACTAAGATTTACTCTTGGTGTACACTCAATGAATTATGACAAATGTTTAATAACATGTATTCTCCAGCACCTCCCTCCTCCCCATTATAGTATCATGCAGAGTGGTGTCATTGCTTTAAAAAATCCTCTATGTTCTGCCTTTTCATCCTTCCATCCTCCCTAGTCCTGGCAACCACTGATCCTTTTCCTATCTACATAGTTTTGCTATTGCTTCTTTTGTTTAGTAATATGCATCTAAGTTTCTTCCATGTCTTTTTCATGACTTGGTAGTTTATTTCTTCTTAATGCTGAATATGCCATTGTATGAATGTACAAGTTCACATATCCATTCACCAACTGAAAGACATCTTAATTTTTTCCAAGTTTAGGCAATCCTATATATTAAAAGCCTAATATGCTAAGTGTCCAGTCATTCGGTTGTCCATTCAAACAATCAAAGCATAATACGCTAATGATATGCTAAGGCTGCTCAACCGCTCGCTATGATGTACACTGACCACCAGACGACAGACAGTCAACTGATCAACCAGTCGCTATGACATGCACCGACCACCGGGGGACAGATGCTCCAACTGGTAGGTTAGCTTGATGCTGGGGTCTGGCTGATTGGGATTCAGCAAGATAGACCAGACATGCCCTGGAGCCCTCCTGCAGTCCCTCCCCACTGGCCAACTTCCTGCATCCCTTCCTGGCCCCAATCGTGCACTGGTGGGGTCCCTTGGTCTGGCCTGTGCCCTCTTACAATCCGGGACTCCTCAGGGAATGTCGGAGAGCCAGTTTTGGCCCGATCCACAGGCCAGGCTGAGGGACCCCACTG
Organism: Murina feae; assembly: GCA_004026665.1. NCBI lineage: Eukaryota > Metazoa > Chordata > Mammalia > Chiroptera > Vespertilionidae > Murina > Murina feae. The sequence continues at coordinate 17,680 of PVJC01004039.1, read as the reverse complement.
GTGCACGAATTCGTGCACCAGTCCTCTCGTTATGAATAAAGCTGCTACAGACATTTGTGTGCAGGTTTTTATGTGGACATAAGTTTTTAGGTCTTTGGGGTAAATACCAAGGACTGAAATTGCTGGATTATATGGTAAGAGTATGTCTAGTTTTGTAAGAAACTACCAGCCTTCCAAAGTGGAGATACTATTTTGCATTCCCACCAGCAATGAATGAGAATTCCTGTTGCTCCACATCCTTGTCAGCATTAGTGTTGTGCTTTGAATTTAGGCCATTCTAATTGGTGTGTACTGGTATCTCATTGTTGTTTTAAGTTACAATTCACTAACGCCATATGATGTTGAAACCTTCTCATATGTGTATTTTCCATCTATATATCTTCTTTGGTGAGGTGTCTGTTCAGGTTGTCTGCCCACTTTTTAATCAAGTTGTTTGTTTTCTCACTGTTGAGTTTTAAGAGTGCTTTATGTACTTTGGATACCAGTCCCTTATCACTTGTTTCTTCTGCAAATATTTTCTCCTAGTCTATTCTCCTTATTCTCTTGACAGTGTCTTTCCCAAAACAGACGTTTTCATTTTAATGGAGTCCAGCTTATCAATTACTAAAGGCCCAGTGCATGAAATTAGCGCACAGTTGTGGTCCCCAGGCCTGCCCGCGTTCGAAGCACAAGTGTCTGGCATGGAAGGGCAGATCCCAACTGACCTCTGGGCCCTGGGAAGCACCAGGGCCCCTAAGCTCCCACACGGCCCCCTCCACCTAAGTCATAGCACCCAAGTCTCCAAGTGGAGATGCAATGAACGTGGCCAGATGCTGTGGGCTGGGGTACAGCATGGGCCTCTGGGCCACCCAGCATCACCACACACAAGCCGGCCGAGCAGTATACTCTCTCCCAGCTGGTCTCGCAGACCAGCTCCTGCACGAACCCACAGGGAGCCCGACCAGCCCCTGTGGTCCCAGAGGCTGCAGCCTGGCTCACCCAGAAGAGGCCATGTGGGTGCGGAGCAGACTCCTTGCAGGCACCCAGCACCTGAGCACAAAGGCTTCCCCAGCATGCGAGCCCTGGCATCCCAGGGAAGGGTAGCAGTGGGAATGAGAGCAAGCTCGGTAGACACCCCACATTCTCACCACACCTCTGCCTTGTCACCCCCACCCCCAGGTAGCCACCAACGAGAGGTTGCAGTCCCCCACCCAGGTACCACAGGAGGTTGGTCGCTGCCACCCACTCCCAGATGCCTGTCCCAGCCCAGGGTCGGCCCCAATTGGGAGACCAGGGCCTGCCGTTGCTGGTTGCCATCTGTGGGGCGATAATTCAGGGCTAGGCCCCCCACCGCTGCCACTGGTTGCCATCCCGTCCACAGGGTCATCAGCAGGGTGATTGGGTCCCTGTTCACACACACCTTGGCCTGGCACTGCCTGCTCACCTCCTCCACCATCCTGCTGCATTCCCATTCTTGTAGGGCCCATCAGGGCCAGCAGTGTCTCCACTGCCACCCACTGCCAGTGCAGCATCACCAACACCCACCATGTTCCACACCACCCCCTGGTGGTCAGTGCATGTCATAGTGTGTGGTTGAATTCCCAATCAAACTGCTGGTCAAACAATTTGCATATTAGGCTTTTATTATATTATATTGGACTAGAGACCCAGTGCACAAAATTCAAGCTCTGGTAGGGTCCCTAGTGGTTGTGGCCTGGTACTCTCTCCCTTCCCCCCAGCCAACCCTGCCACTTGGTCGAACTCCCAGAAGAACTCCTGGTTGAGGGGACAATTTGCATACTACACTTTAGGATTTCTTTCATGGATTATACCTTTGGTGTTAATCTAAAAGTCATCACCTTGCCTAAGGCCATGTATATTTTTTTCTGTGATCTTCCAGAAATTTCATAGTCTTTACATAGTGTTTTACATTTAGGTATGTGATCCATTTTTTAGTTAATTTCTGTGAAGGGGGTAAGATCTAGGTCTACATTCAATTTTTTCGATGTGGCTGACCAGGTGTTCCAGGTAATTTGTTGAAAAGACTACATTGCTCCATTATATTGCCTTTGCTTCTTTGTCAAAGATCAATTGACTATATTTATATGGGTTTATTTCTGGACTTTCTATTCTGTTACATTGATCTATTTGTCTATACTTTTGTCAATATTACAATGTCTTAATTACTATAGTTTTATAATAAGCCCTACTTTATGCTTTCCCTTCAATATTGTTTTGGCTATTCTGGGTCTTTTGCCTCTTCATATAAATCTTGGAATCAGTTTGCCTGGAGTTTGGTTGAGATTTTGTTGAATCTGTTGATCATGTTGAAAAGAACTGACATCTGCATAATATTGAATCTTCCTATATATGAACATGAAATATCTTGCCATTCATTTAGTTCTTTGATTTCTTTCAACAGAATTTTTTCATTTTCCTCATAGATCTTCTACATATTTTTGTTAGATTTATACCTAAGTATATCATTCTTTCCGTGCTAATGTAAATGGTATTGTGTTTTTTTCTATTTTTTAAATTCTCACCAGAGGATTTGTTTTTATTAATTTTAAGAGAGAAATGAAGTAGAAGAGAGAGATATCAATGTGAGAGAAAAACATTGATCGGTTACCTCCCACACTTGCCCCTATGGGGGACAGAATCTGAAACTTAGGTGTATGTCCTAACCAGGAATTGACCCACAGCTCCAACCAACTGACCCACCTGACCAGATAGTGCTGTGTTTTTAATTTCAGGTTCCACTTGTTCATTGCTAGTATAGGAAAGAGAATGAGTTTTGTATATTAACTTTGTATCTTGTAACTTCCTATAGTCACTTATTAGTTTCAGCTAGGGTTTTTGTTGTTGTTGTTGTTGATGTTGATTCTTTCAGATTTTCTGCATAGACAATAGATAAAGAACAATGTCTCAGGGAATTCATCTCAGAGGAGGAATTCTTCCCATAGTCATGTCTCAGGGAATCGAAGAGTGAAGCCGCAGACCAGAGGAGTTCAACAAGGCAGGAGTTTATTGCAAACAAGCACATGCTCCTGCTCCAGAGGGAGATTCAAAGGGGTTCCCCCGAAGCATTCTGTTCTTCCCCCTATATCTGCTAAAGGCCTGCTCATTATCTATCTGTGCTGCTCTCTGATTTGTTCCTGGCCTTTTTGCAACACTTTGTTTTGCATTTGCAAGAAAAACATCCTTATTTCCAAACACCCTGTTTTTCTGCTATTCTGTTTTTCTGCTATCCATCCTATATTTCTGCTATCCATCCTGTTTTTCTGCTATCCATCCTGTTTTTCTGCTATCCATCCTGTTTTTCTGTTATCCTGTTTTTCTGCAAAACATTCTTTTTGTTTCAGGTAGCTCCATGATTCCTCCTTCTTCCACCCCTTATGCTATTTCCTAATTCTGCTTTAACTCCTTTCACAATCATGTCATATGCAAACAAAGGCAGTTTTATTTCTTCACTCTCAATCACTCTCAATTTTTTTTGTCTTCTTTCATTAGCTAGGACTTCCAGTAAGATATTGAAAAGCATTGGTAAGAGGGGACATCTTGCCTTATTCCTAAACTTAGTGAAATATCTTCTAGTGACTCACTACTAAGTATGATGTTATAGATTTTTGTAGACATTCTTTACCAAGTTGGGTAATATCCCCTCTAAAGTTTGTTGAGGGTTTTTAACATGAATGAGTGTTGGATTTTATCAGATGCTTTTATGCATTTATTAATATGGTCATGTGATTTTTTTCTTCCTTTTTTCTTTTTTTAATATATTTTTATTGATTTCAGAGAGGAAAGGAGAGGGAGAGATAAATAGAAACATCAATGATAAGAAAACATAACTGATTGGCTGCCTCCTGCATGCCCCACACTGGAAATTGAGCCCACAACCTGGACATGTGCCCTTACCAGGAATCAAACCATGACCTCCTCATTCATAGGTCAACCAGCTGGGCAGATTTTTATTCTTTAGCTTGAGATTTTTATTCTTTAATGAGATGGATTCCATTAACTGGTTTTCAAATGTTGAACCAGCCTTGCATACTTGGAATAAATCCCATTTGGTCTTAAATTTACTTCTTTTTATACATTGTTGAATTTGATTTGCTAATATTTTGTTGAAAATTTTTGTATATATGTTCCTGAGTGACATTGGTCTGCAGTTTTCTTGTGATGTCTTTGTCTGGTTCTGTATTAAGGTAATACTGGCTTCATGGGATAAGGTAGGAAGTAATTCCTCTGCTTCTATTTTCTAGAAGAAATTATAAGGAATTTATATAATTTCCTCCTTAAATGTTTCATAGAATTCACCAGTGGGCCCATCTGGGCCTTTATCATGTTAAGGTACATTCCTTCTATTCCTATTTTATTGAGTATTTTAATCATAAATGGATGTTGTATCTTATCAAATGCTCTTTCAGCATCTATGGCCAAGATCATATTATTTTTATTCTTTCTTTATTAATATGGTGTATTACATTGATTGATTTGCATATGTTGAACCATCCTTGTGGCCCTGGAATGAACCCCAGTTGATCATGATCTATTACTTTGGGGATGTGCTGTTGTATTCAATTTGTTAGTACTTTGTTTAGGATTTTTACATCTGTATTCATCAGAGACCTTGGTCTGCAGTTTTCCTTTTTTAATGTTATCTTTGCCAGGTTTTCTTATCAGGGTTATATTGGCCTTATAGGATGTGTTAGGAAGTGTTGCCTCTCCAATTTTTTTTGAAAAGTTTAAGAAGGATAAGTTTTAAATCTTCTTTGAACATTTAGAATTCACTGGTGAAGTCATCTGGTCCTGGACTTTTGCTTTGGGGGAGGTTTTTGATGGTTGTTTAAATTTCCTCACCGCTGATCGATCTATTTAGATTTTTCAGTTCTTCATGATTTAGTCTAGGGAGGTTATATATTTCTAGGAACTTATCCATTACTTCTAGGTTATTGAATTTAGTAGCATATAATCTTTCATAATATTCTAGTATGATCCTTTGTATACCTGTGATGTCTGTGGTGACTTCTCCTCCCTCATTTCTGATTTTGTTTATATGGATCTTTTCCCTTTTTTCCTTAGTAAGTCTAGCCAGGGGTTTGTCAATTTTATTAATCTTTTCAAAGAACTAGTTCTTTGTTTTATTGATTTTTTTGTATAGTCTTTCTTCTATTTTATTTAATTATTCTCTACTTTTTATTATTTCCTTTCTTCTGCTGAATTTGGGTTTCCCTTGTTCTTCTTTTTCTAGTACTTTAAGATGTGATATTAGGCTGTTTAGTTGGTATTTATCTTGTTTCTTGAGAAAGGCCTGTAATGATATATAAATTTCCCTCTTATTACTGCTTTTGCTGTATCCCAGAGGTTTTGATATGTTGTATTGTCATTCTCATTTGTCTCTATATATCTTTTTATCTCATCTTTTATTTTTTTGATGCAGTCATTTTTTTTTGTAGTATGTTGTTTAATCTCCACATATTTGTGAGTTTCTTTACTTCCTTTTTGCAGTTGATTTCTAATTTCAAGGCTTTGTGGTCAGTATATATACTTGGTATAATTTCAATCTTCTTGAATTTGTGGTGCTAGTTTTGTGACCCAACATATGGTCTATCCTTGAGAATGTTCCATGTGCACTAGAGAAGAATGTATAATCTGATGTTCTTAGATGAAAGGTTGTGTAAATGTCAATTATGTCCATTTGATCTAATATTTCATTTAAGGCTAATATTTATTGATTTTTTTATTTGGTTGATCTGTCTAGAGCTATAAATGAAGTATTAACTTCCCCAGCTATGATTGTGTTTTGATCTGTTTCTCCCTTTAGTTCTGTGAGTAGTTGTTTTATATATTTTCGGTGCTCCCTGGTTGGGTGCATATATATTACAAAATGTTATGTTTTCTTGATTTAGTGCTCCCTTTATCATTATAAAGTTTCCATCTTTGTCTCTTATTATTTTTGTTATCTTGAAATCTATTTTGTCAGATATTAAGTATGGCCACACCTGCTTCTCTATGGATGTTATTTGCTTGGAAAATCATTTTTCACCCTTTCACTTTGAATCTACCTTTGTCTTTGCAGCTTATATATGTCTCCTGAAGGCATCATATGGTTGGGTTTTGTTTTTTGATCCACTCTGCTACTCTGTGCCTCTTGATATGGGAGAATTCAGACCACTTACATTTAGAGTAATTATTGATGTATGAGGATTTCCTATACTCATTTTATCTTTTGTTTTCTGGTAGTTCTGTGCCTCCATCGGTTCTTTTCCTTTATGTTTCTTTCTATTGTTTTTGTTTGGTGGTATTCCATATGTCTTTTGTCTTTTTTTAAGCTATACATCCTGGTTTGGGGATTTTTGTGTGTGGTTACCATTAGGTTTATAAAAAATGAAGTTGCATATGTACCATAGTTTTTGGTTTTGTTTTGTTTTTCTTTTGAGTACATCTGGTCTTTATCTTTCTTTGCCAGGACTTTTCCCAATCCCCTTTTATGTTTTTGTTGTCACAAAAAGTTTTTTTGTGACCTTACTCGTAGTATTGTGACTTTATGTTCTTTGTTTCAAGTAGAATAACTCCCTTGAGTATTTCCTGCAATGGAGGGTTTCTGGTTATAAAATTCCTCAGCTTCTTTATGTCTGGGAATGTCTTTATTTCCCCTTCATATTTAAAGGATAATTTTGCTGGATATATTATTCAGACTGGTAATTTCTCTCTTTCAGATGTTTGAATTAGTTCCACTCTCTTCTGGCTTGTAGAGTTTCTGCTAAGAAGTAAGATGAAATTCTAATGGGTTTTCCTTTGTAGGTCACTTCCTTCTTTTCCATGGCTGCTTTGAGAATGTTTTCTTTGTCATTAATTTTTGACAGCTTTAATACCAAGTGCCTTGGGGAGGGCTTCTTTGGATTGAGTTGTTCTGTTTGCTTCTTGGATTCTAGGATCTTGTTCTTTCTATAGATTTGGGAAGTTCTCACCCACTATTTGTTTTAATAGGCTCTCTATTCCACGCTCCCCTTCTTCCTCCTTTGCAATGCCTATAATTCTAATATTGGGGGTTTTTCTGATGGAGTCAGATAGATCTTATAGAGCTCTTTCATTTTTTTTTATGCTCAGGTCTTTCTCCTCTTCCCTCTGCATCATTTCTTGATTCCTATCTTTGGTATTCACTAATTCTCTCCTCCATCTGGTTTGTTCTATGGTCAGTAGTTTACATTTAATCTCCTTAATTGTATGCTTCATTTCCAGGATTTCTGATTGGTTCTTTTTTAAAGTTTCAATCTTTTTTGTAAACTACTCATTTTATCCATTGACTTATTTTCTGAGTGCACTGAATTACCTGTCAGTATTTTCTCACATCTCATTGAATATTTTCAGAACTGCAATCTTGAAATCTCTGTCATTTATATCAGCGGTCACCAACTGGTGGTCTGGGAGGTCTGAAAGGTTGGCAATCACTGCTTTATGTCACATATTTCCATATGTTCCAGTTTGCTTTCTGGGGATTTTTCATTTTCTTTCTGGTCATCCTTGTTACTGTGGTTCTTCATGATATTTGCTTATCCATTTATTTCTGAAGAGTTTTTTCTATTATTTTCCTATAGATGGCACTGAATTGCACTATTTTTTACCCAGTCTTGAACCTCTGCAGCTTCATAACATAGTACAGGTGCACTTGCTTGGGGGTGGGGTTTGTTTTGCCCTCATCTTAATGGTGGCCCCTGACCTCCATAAGGTCCCACCCCAAGCACTCCTCCTGGGGATCAGTCACAGAGGGAAAGAGCAGTTCTACTACAACAGCTCTTGGTTTACAAATAATATGCATCTGAAGCCTATCTCAAGGACAACAGGAGGTAAGTTTTGATAGTTCAAGTAGCAGCAGGGCTCTGTGTTTCCATTTCTTTGTCCACAACACCACTACTCAGTCTAATAGTGGAGTACCGCATGGCAGAACCCCATTCTCTGTCAGGAGTCTGCTGGTTCAGTCACAGTTTGCTCCGCTCTGCTAGTCCTGCTGGACTGCCCCTTACAGCTCTCTGTTCCTCCTGGCTGAAGGAAGAGCTGCTACCATTGGCTTTCTCCTCTCTCCTGGCTGAGCCCCGAGCTCCCAGCTGCAGGGATTCATCTGAGGGCCATCTGCACTTTCCTCCTTTTTCTTCTTACCTTGTATTCCTTGTTGCCCACCTTTAAATGTTCCAAAAAACTGGTCTCTCAGGCATGAATGTGTGTTGAGCAGGGATTTCCTTGTTGAATTATAGTTGGTTAACTTGTTGAAATTTCATGGGGAGAAGAAAAGATGTGCTCTCACACCACCATTCCTCTGAAGTCACTTTTTTAAAATATATTTTATTGATTCTTTTACAGAGAAGAAGGGAGAGGGATAGAGAATTAGAAACATCGATGAGAGAGAAACATAGAAGAGATGCCTCCTGCACACTCCCTACTGGGGATGTGCCTACAACCAAGGTACATGCCCTTGACCAGAATCAAACCGGGACCCTTGAGTCCGCAGGCTGATGCTTTACCACTGAGTCAAACTGGGCAGGGCTCAAGCAACCCTTTTAGATAAGTTCTATTATTATTCCTGTTTCCAAAGAAGAAAACTGAGCTTCAGAAAAGTTATATATGTTGTCCCAGGTCACAGGCCTTGAAAGTAGCAGAGTAAAGACCTGAACCCACGTCTAACTCCAGCAGAGCACAGCTGTGTGGAGCCACTGCCTCATTCAGCAGAAATTCTGGATCCACAGAAATGCAGAATAACAAGTAACCTGGATCAACAATAGCAAAACTGGAAGATGTTCACATGACTTCACTGACATGGAGGTATATTATCTGAAATTAATATGACACTTATTCTACATCTCAACCCAAAAGGGCTGCAGTGTCCATTACTATTCTTGGAGAAAAGCTCTATTCATATTTTGTATTATGTACCAAAGCCACCTGCTGGGTCATCTGCCTGTTTCCTGGTCAACTCCTTTTGCTAGAAAGCCTAGCTCTTCCCACACACAACTACTCTGTATCTAGCCCATCATCAAAACCAAACCTGTTATTACAAATTCAGATGGCTCTTCTACTCAAGACTTCCTGCCTTTAGACAAAGGGGCTGACACTCTCTTTCTAAGCCACAGAGGGTCCCAGTTTTAGGTGCTTCTAAACTTACTAGGTCAAAATTACAAAAGGATGATAAATGGGTTTCCTCTCTTTACTAAAGTTCATCAATTGGTAGATCTTACTGGAGCACCATGTTGAAAGGATTCCAAGATCTGTAGGCTGACTGGAAAAGAAGGTGCTGTTTGGCTAGCAGTCAGTCTCTGACATGGGACAAGAGAGAAGCAGCATGCAGCCCACAGCTTGTTGAGGAGCTGTGACCTCTCAAGGGATTGCTCAAGCACTCCAGCTGTGCCTCATGAATGCCCATGGTTAATAAGGAATACATTAGCAAAGTGAAATAAAAGAAGCCTGGATGCTATATGCCACCAACTTATTTTAAACTTTCACTTTTATTCTCAAGGTAATTAAGTGAATTAAAAACATTTCTCCCAGGATGACTGAAAAGTTTTCCACTGATGAAAGTCATTGCTACATTCAGAGAAGACGCAGGACCGACTGTACTTGACCACAGTATGACAGTAGCCCCCTGAGTCGGATGCAAAGCACATTATAAGTGAAGGAGGGTAATCAGCCAGTATTTTAGGATGTGATTATGAAACCAAGCAGGTTGAGTTCCAGAGCCATACCACATGTATAATCAGTACACAAAGTTCATCAGAAGCCAACAGAACTAGTGGGGAAGGCTGACACATGTGGATTTTCATCCAAGCTCTTTCACTTACTGAACTTGCTACATAGTCATACATGAGAAGACCCAGTACTAAGAAGACGTGAATTCTCCCCCAAATTAATCCATAAACTTTAAATCAAAATCCCTGTGAAGTTTTGACAAACATTCTAAACTATATTTGGACCAGAAAAAAAACCCAATAATAGTCAAGAAACTTTGAAGAAAGTCAAGATATAGTGTCTGTGTAGAAGGAATAGGGAACTTTCCCAGACAGATATAAAGACTTTTTATATCAAAGGTACAATAATCCAGACAGTGTCATATTTGTGCAGAATAAACAATTAGAATAGATCCACACATATGTGGAAGGCTGATAAATCTATGTTTATCCATTCACTCATCAAAAATGTCTAACTGATGAGCCCTTGTCAGTAGTATTCTATTAGCAAAGCTGCTATCAGTACATGTCTACCATTTGTCAAGTACTGCTCTAAGAGAAGGAGTTAAGCAGTGAAAAGGGAAGCAAAAACAGATAAAAATCTCTAATATCATAAAAATTTTATTGTAATGTGGGATAACAACCAAGCTTTTTTTCCTAGCAGAGGGGTCCTAAACCCCCTCTATCTTTCACCCTCTCTATCCAGCCAGCCCAGGTGACCTGAACCTTGCATTTGGTGAACTTATTATGTCCAAATCCTTGACCAGAGCCATCCACCCTTCACCTTCTTCTTCTCTTCTAGTTGACTTGGTCTCTTGTCTTCCTTTGTTATATTCATCTAGATTTCCAAGTAAAACCCCCTCCCATTCTTATTGTTTGCACCCTCTATATTACTTTTAGAATGAAATTCCCACTATTCCTCCCGAATACCTCCACCATCACCACCACCACCACCACCACCTGTCTCCAAATGGAAATGCAGGAAACAGAATGTTCATAGGCCTAGGCATCAGAGTTAGACTTGGGCAAGTTATTGAATCTCTCTGAGCTTTGGTTCCTTCATCTGTACAACAGATTCTTCAAGAGCTACTTTTCAGGTCTTGGGAATAAATAAATGTACACAAAGTGTGTGATTCTTAGGTGGTGCAAATAAATGGAACCTATTATTCCATTGCTGTTACTTTAATTGGTATGATTTCAATCCCTTTCCCTGGACTCTCTCTTCTCTGTCAGGGCCATCAGGGCATGGATCCATAAACCTAATTGCTATTTCTCCTGGCCAAGGCCATTTGGTTGTTGAAGAGAGCTCCTTTTCATCCCATCCACTTGACCCATGAGTCACATTATTTACTGAACTGCAATTACTAGTACAACTAAATGAGCCTGGGAGATGTTCACATAAGCAAGCTATTACCTCTCCTGACTAAAGGGAAAATACCCAGGCTTTTGCCACAACTGCGAGTGAGAATTTCAGGTGCTTATCAGCTATTGTCCTCACTAACATGCTGCCCTGGTCCAATTCTCTAGAGAACTTGGTGTCCCAGGGGAGGATCCAGCACAGCTGCGGCTGCAGTGAGCAACTCTTCAGAAAAAGTCACCCTTCCTTGCCAAAACAGAGAGAAAAACCAGGCCTTGGGGCTCTGGGCCAGAGGAATTTAGAAAGCCTTTTCTCCACTGGGTCAGCCATTTCCCTGAGCCCAAAAGACCTCCCCTGCATGCTTTCCTCTGTCCTCTCTGAGGAGTCACAGCACAGATGGAAAGATCCATCGTCACTGAGCCACCTTAATACAAGCTGCACTGGGGAAGAGGAAGGGAGGGACCACCAATGCTCAGGTCTTTCCAGCTTCTCTGTGATTTAGCCCTTGTCAGGAGTACTCAGTTAGCAAAGCTGCTATCAGTACATGGTCAGCTCTCAGACTGACTTTACTAGATACTCCTGCTCTTTTTCTAAAAAACCTGCTCTATCCACTGGCCTGCAAGAGGTGGTTCTAACCTCCCATGTCACCTTAACCACATGAGCCACTACTGACTGGATGAGTGAACAGCTGACCCAAAACAAGCCAATGCATTGGCTGAGCAATGGCCTGTGATGCATGTGGCCTGGTTCAGATAAACTAGGCCTATCAGATTTCTCTCAGCAATTGTTTGTTAAGAGACACACCAGCCTGTTGCTATCTGAGGTGGCTGGGAGGCCACTGGAGCCATCTGCAAGATGCATAAGCAGAAGGACCTGGCCAAGACAGAGGAGAGGGCACAGAAATATGGACAGAAGCATCGACAGGAAGGCCCTGTGGAACCTGAGGAACAGAGAGTAAGCCCAGGTGTGGGTCCCAGCTCCCAGCAACACCTCTAAGCCTGACTCAACCCTTCATTTTTATCCTGTGAGATTATCCTATAAATTTTCATTCAAGTCCCTTCTGACTGGAGCTAGCTCCAACAAGGTTTAGTTTCTTTGCAGCTAAAGGAATCTTGACTGAAACACAGTTCCGCCCAAATAGATGCCATGTCTAAAAAAGTTCTAGACATGCTGCATTGTAGTTCAGGTCTCCTGTGAGTTTGTCTATAATAATAAGCATAGCTACCACTTACTGAACAGTTTCTTTTGTGCCAGGCAATGTGCTAAAAGCTTCTCATCATTATCTCATTTATTCTCCTAGGAGCCCTCTGATGTACTGCTATTATCCCTGTTTCACATGTAAGAAAACAGAGTGAGAGAGGTTCAGTAAAATTGCTCCCAGGATCATGCATTTCCAGTAGCAAACCCAAAATCTAAGTCTACTTGGTATGATTCGAAGCCTGCACTCTTCTCCATCCCCAAGTTTGTCTTCTACATAAAGTGACAAGGCAGGATGAAGCCATGTCACTGCTACCTGCAAGCATGTGGTCATCAGCCTCCAGAGGTTTCTGGGAATGGCCAAGTGTTACATTCCAACAGGGATGCCCAAGGTGGGACTGAGAGTAATGAAAACAACCATGGATACTGCTTACAACTCCCTGGTATCCCTCAGGTGGCTTCTAAAGGACATTAGACATGTAGAAGACCCACCTCCAGCTCACGGCAGGCTTTGAAAAGGAAATGCAGAGTTAAAAGCATATTAGCAGAGGCAGCTATGCCTGCAAGATTACCTACAGCACTGATGACCTTTTGAGGAACAATTTTCAAATAAAAAGATCAATTTGATTTTTTTAGTAATCTTCCCCAATTTACCCTTGTTAACTCTAAACACTGCCTAAAATTAACATTTCCTAAAATAATTTCCTGGTAAGAAGCTTCTGCTTCACTGATATACATGCAACCCATGAACTTGTTCATTCGTGTAGGAATAGATACAAAATAAATGCAATGGATGCTTTAGTGAAGTATAGATGGCAGCATAATGTTTATTTTAAGATGTTCAAGCTCCAATTTTGATCAATCAATATTGATTATTCCTGCAGAGTATCTTCTAGGATAATAGAAATGGTGTTAAATATGGATGTTTTATTCAAAAGCACATTTTACCTTTTCAGGGCTGATAAATGACTGGTAGTGGGGCTCAGTGCATGAGTCGAACACTCCTATGGAGAGGAAAGCAATGATAAAGACAGATAGTAATTAAATGTACCCTGGAAGTTGTTACTTTTTTTAAAACTGGAACTGCAATTACAGGGCTACTAAACATGTGAAGTATGTACTTAAGGTTTCGTCAGCACTTTCACTGTAATACGTAGTGAGATTAGTCATTTTACTTGTTCTCTTTCTATGCCAAACATGGAAGACAACTGTTTGTGCTCTGAAAAGGACAGTTCTCTGTGTTTGTCAACTGTATTTTGCCGCCAGGGAAATGTATTCTAAAGCTTTGCAAAATGAAGTGAGCAGAAACAATTGCTGTAACTGTTACTCCCACAGAAGAAAGCTTCAGCCTGTGGAAAAACCATGCAGGCAGGACACAAAAAAGTCTGGGCACACAAAGGTTTCCATTTCCACCTCCTCCTGCAGAGGGGTATTCTTGGTGGCACCAACTTGTCATTCGGAATTCTAGAGCACTGCAGAAGTATGTAGAGCAGTTCTTGAGGGCTGCTTACCTATCAGGACCAGCCAATCCCCCAAGAACGGAAAGACAGCTGCTTTTGTGAAGCTGTGCCACTGAGTGAATCACGTCTAAATCCAGGAGATGTGACTGGCCTGCACAGATTCGCCTTCCAAAGCATAAACCTCAAGAATTTGTTTCCACTGAGACATTAAACATTTGTAGTCTAACACACCGAAAAGTTTGAAGCTTAATTAAATTTTAAATAAAGCCCATGTTTACCATTTGTTTTTAGTTCCAACTTGTCAAGTTTCTCTGAGAGGTAATATTTGTCTCCCTTCTATGGATATTTTGAAGACTTACCATTCTTTTCATTCCATAGGCACCTAGTTACTTTGTTCCCCAATCCAATCCATGATCTAACAGGAAATCTAATGTGCTGCTCTGAAGAGGAGGGTTTTAAAAATCCATAAAAATGGTCCTTTGTTTTTATCATATATTACCTTGGGGTGTTTGTCCATGTCCTAAAGCCCTGACTCTTAATAAGGTTATACACCAGCTAGTGAAGTCCTAAAGACATAAAACAGTTAAATGACCAACAAAATTCAGCATACTAAACGATGACCTTGACACAGAAATGCAGCTCAGATTCCCCTTCTAGAAAGGACTCTCCACCCAGCTGCAAGGACTGTGCTGAGTCGACAGCCTCCAGCTCTTAGTTTCTGTGGCTTTCAAGCAAAGGTCATGCTCTTTTCAAGAGGCCCCCAGACCACAACTGAGCAAGGCCTGGTCATTTCCACCCAGTGAATATGCTCCCCACAGGCCATCTTTGCTCCAGCTCTCTTCACTGGGCCAGCAGAGACTGTTAGATCTGATGGCTTCCCATGCCCAGTCTGCTCCCCTTTCTTCCTCTTTCCCAGTGGTCACTCTTCAATAGATGCGTGTAATTCTAATGATGTCTCAGAGACATAATCTAAAATGTTAAAATGTTAACAGAAATCAAGAAGGGGTTGGGACTAGGACTTGATGAGTGTGTGTGTTAGGGGAAGTGAGAGAGTGTTAGAATGGGTTCTAAAGTTCCCCAAGGGAATTCTGATGACTAATGAACTTTAGAATCTACTGCCTTGGATGGCACCTGCACTTGGAAAGCAGGAGAAAGATCAAGAACCAGTGAAGAAGAGACCTAGGCCAACCAAATCCAGTGTCACCCAGGCAGAGGGGCACCTGGCAACAGGAGATGTGGCCTCCACTGTCCTCTGCTGAGGAGGGCACTCCAGTGATGCAGTGAGGGAAAGTGCCTATCTTGCACTCAGAAGAGCTCAACCTGAGTTCTAGCTCTCTGTGATGACCTGTGTGATATTGGACAGGTCCCTTCCCTTCCCTGGATCTCCCTCATTCACTGATTCTCCAGGCCCACCTCATAGAGCAGTTTCAAGTCAGATAGTCCATGTGAAAGTATTTTTTGGCTGAGCGGCCCTAGGAACTGTAGGTGTTATTATCCCACCACAACCGAAAGGCTAGGAGGAAGCGTGTACAAGGGTGACCACAAGGTACAACCACCACCTCCTCCAGACACTGAAGATGTGCAGAGCTCACCCCCTGGTGAGGTCAGTTCCCCTGCTCCTCAGCATCACCACCCCATTCTCAGTGCTTGTGCTGAAGATATATTTAGCAGATCCCCACTTTTTCAAATGTATACCAGTTAGTCATTTTATTATTTCCTTCCTGGTATATTTATCACATAATTTGGTGATGCTGACACAAAATATCATATCTAATAAAATAGTATGCAAATTAGGCATCACTCCATCACAAAGATAGCCGCCCCATCCGGCTCAGCCCCGCCACTAAAGTGGTCAGGCCTGTTAGCCAGGCAGGTGGCAGGGGAGACAGAGGGCTCGAGGTGCAGAACCAGCAATCAGAGGGGGCTGGGGGTCCCCTGCCCAGGCCAGAGGCCTTCACCAGAAGCCTTAGGCATGGGCAAGGGCGAAGCCAGTGATTAGAGGGGACAGGATCAGAGCCGGTGATCGCAGAGGCCTGGGTTCTGTGAAGCCGGCAATCGGAGGGACTTGGGGATCTTCTGCCCAGGCCTGCAGCCTCAGGCAGAGGTTACAGGCCTGGGCAGAGGTGGAGCTGGGATTAGAGGGGCAGGGGTGGAGCCAGTGATCAGAGTGAACTACAGATGAAACACCTTTTCTTACCGCTCATTGGCTAAGCTCCCTGTACGCCATTGGTAATATTCTTAGTAACTTGGGTAATAAGAATCCCTAAAGGTGACCTAGGGTTTTTCCACCACACTCCTGGAGAAAAAAAATGAAGGTCCACTGCTGGAGGGCTAAGAAATGTCATAGCCTATCCTAGCTAGTTTGGCTCAGTGCATAATGCCTCAGCCTGCTGACTGCAGGGTCTGGGTTCATTTCTGACCGAGGGCATGTACTTAGGTTGCAGGCTTCTCCCTGGCCAGGGCCCAGGTCAGGGCATATGCAGGAGGCAACCAATCAAAGTGTTCCTCTCACTTTGATGTTTCTCTCTGTTTTTCCCTTCTCTTCCACATTCTCTAAAAATCAATGGAAAAATATCCTCAGGTGAGGATAAGAAAGAAAGAAAGAAAGAAAGAAAGAAAGAAAGAAAGAAAGAAAGAAAGAAAGAAAGAAAGAAAGAGAGGCCATATCCTATGAAAGACACATCTTAAAAATGCCTAAAGAAAGTTGTTATTTTTTCATGGTGAAGGGACTGGAGTCCATGTTGATGAAAACATCTTGGTGGCTGTACTGACTGGCAGTGGCTGCAGCAGCGGGGTGATGGGGCTGATGGCTTCCCCTGATTAGCCTGGTCACTTCCCACAAAGGGAGACCAGACTGCAGCTTAGGCTCGCTCCCCAAGGGGAGCAGGGAGCAGGCCTAAGCCATCAGTAGGACACCCTCTGAGGGCTCTCAATATGTGAGAGGGGGCAGGCTGGGCTGAGGGACCCCCCCTCCATGCATGAATTTTGTGTACCAGGCCCTTAGTACACTCAATAAGTACTGATGAATTGAATTGAGTTGATCCTTTCATTCTTTATTCTATTGGTCTCTAGTGCTTTGTGATAGCTTTCACAAACTAACTTTTTATGATACTGCAACATCCTGTTCTTGATGTCAGAGTGAATGATTTAGCCATTAGTTGTTAAGCAACACATTAACTTCTCCCTTCACTAGGAGAGAATTACTTCACTTCAATGTTAACATATCAGGGCTGCATGAAAATAAATATTCATGACTTTAGCTTACGTCCAGTGAATTTTATCCTGAAAAAGTTACTAAAGACCTTAAGGTATTGCTTATGAGATGTAATCTTAAAAATAACTGTCTTCTGGACATGGGAGGGGAGTAAATATTGCCTTTTATTTTGTTTTTGTTTTGTTTTGTTTTGCTTTTTCCTCTTTAGTATCTCTTCCCCAATTTCTTCTGATAATAAAGTGGTTCACTCCCTCTTTGTGAAGTAACCACTCTCCCTACCTCCACTTAGCTTGGTGGAACTGCTAAGTTACTATGGTGCTGGCCTCAAGGTGAGCCCACAATCAGATGTATCATGTGCTCATCCCCTGTGCCTGGGTGACTGACCCAGGAATATAGACACAACTCACGCTGGGTTAACTGAAACAATTTATAGATGGATACTGGAAGACCAGAGTTCTCTTCTTTTTCTATGGGGCCAGGGCTGTAAACTTAAAGCTATCTAAAGTCAAACTCCTCCTTTTTCCTCACCATATGGAGGTCTACAGGTCTATGTGCAGTGGGAGAAAAGAGATCAAATTCCAAAAGAAGCAAAGCTGGGGGAGGGGGAATGGAGAAAAGAGGCAAAGACTGATAAGGAGGGGAAAGATGTGTTGAGGTGGGGATAGGAAGAGGAGAGGAAGAAATAGAAGAAGGAGGAGGAGGAGGAGGAGGAGGAGGAGGAGAAAGAGAAGGAAGTAGGATTAAAAGGGAGAGAATG